>JAIPRL010002385.1:0-61053 GCA_025469235.1 Pemphigus obesinymphae | reverse complement strand
AAATTAGGAACTAGGTATATTGAAATAATCGTTATTTCCTTTCCATCTACCTTTGTGTGCGGATGTTTTTCACATCGGACATCATGGAAAATAAAGTAAGTGTGATTTAATTATTTTACATATTTCCGTCTGCCGTGCTAATATAGATAGAAACGCTCGCCACCCTTCTATAACCTATTATAAATATTAATAAATAATATTTGGTCCAACATTAAATTTTTATTCGGCAAAATTTTCCCTAAAAAATATTCTAGGTTGGAATGTAAAATTTAAAAAACTTATTACAGTGTAATATTATTATATCTATACTTAAAACAAAATGTCTTAACTAAATTGACTGTAAAATTTAATGAGATGAGCACATAAAAAAATACAATATTTTAAAACATTTAAAATTTAAAATTATTTTTTGCATTTATTTTTCAATTTTTCATAATTTATAGTGCATGAGAACAAATTTTATGATCTTGTAGTAATTAATAAAATGAGATTAAAATAATAATAATATATTATATAGATAATTATTTAAATTGAAATATTATATTTAAAATGACTTAGAGAGAATTTAAAGAATTCTAAAGAAATATTCGTTTTGTAATATTTTTTATTGTAATATTCACAATCTATTGTCATATTATTTTAGTGAATCTCTATAATATATAATATAGATATAATAATTATATTTATTATAAGACCCTCTTTTGTCATCCATGCGATTAGCGGCCAATCGCCAGAATTTCCAAAATTAAAAACCAATTCAATTTTCATTTATTTCGAAATAATTAATTGTGTGATTTTTACATACATATTTTTTAATTAAACCGAAAACCATGATAACTTTGGTTTTATATAAATACTTATGTAGTTTTTTAAGAATGGACATTTTATTATTTTTTAGCGTATTTTTTGGTCACCTTGGGTAATAAATATATAAGGTAGAAATAGACTATGAAGAAATAAGAATAATCTAAGACGGAATATTGGTCCGAGTTTCAAGTTTTGGTCGTAAAAATAATATAGATTCCAATTAAAAATGAACACATTTAAAATTCAAAAAACAAATATTTAAAAAGTTTAATAAATATTAAAGAGTATACTTATATATAATAAAAGTTATAAAAATAAATAAAAAGATCAAAAAATATTATATATTGGTAATATTATACCTAATATTGATTTCCACCTAGGTATGACTTTTATGACTATTATAGTGAAAATAGATGAGGACTATAAGAGGCGATAATCCCATATCAAAAAATAAATAAAAAATGTTTATAATATTTTAGCTATAAATTACATACTAGAGGTGGTCAAGGATAATACTAGACCGGGTTGGAGGTGTTAAATCATCCCACCCCTGGAAAGTAGTCGACAAAAATAAGTTCAGTTGGCAAAAACAGAAATTTAATGATCTTTTTTACATATTTACCACGTTTTGAATGATTATTTCGGAATTTCGTCGGCAAATTAGAAATATTGTTCGGAATGTAGTATAGTCGGCAAAATTAGAAAACATTGACCTTTTTTGTTTTTGCTTATTTACATTTTTTTAAATCATGTTTGGGGAACACACAACCCCACCAGAAATACCAGAAATATGTCTTCATCTCGTTCTTGCTAGAGATATATTCTGCACTTGGAAATAATTTTATTTAATTATTTTATTTAAAATTTATTGAAATTAATTTTAAATTAAAATTTTTAAGAAGGCGGACGGGTTCCGATTCGATATTTTATTACAATATTCACTTTTTTTTTTGTTGTCCCGTTTTTTAATTTTCAAAATATGGACACCCTAACTTCATAATTATAACATGACGTGTGTGTATGTAATACGCTGTATATATAACATTATATGCATACAGTGTATGACTACATATACCGTATAGATAGATAGATGGCACTTTTTCTTCATCCCTAAGGAAAGTGAAAACTACTGGAAAAAATCTAAAATGCGCTATCTAGAGCAGATGTCCTATCGATATCATATCATATAGATTCTCCCCGACTCCTTTTGGTCAAAAATTTGCTCACAGAAAAGAAAAATATATTAATAATAAAAATAATAAATATCATTGTAAAATAAAATAGCTTCCGATCGCAACGCTCAGAATCTAACTATAATCGATAAGACATCAACAGAAAAATTCAAGTCCGCGTGCATGCGTGATAAGGACATGGAGTCGCAGAATTTTTCCTAGCCTACAAACAAACGTTGTCCATTTTGATATAATATGAAGTTATGTTCGAAATTCTCGTATACACCCGTAATACTAAGAACGAGATGTCATATTTCGTTTGTTTTGTTATTTGTTTACGTTCCCCTCACCGCCCGCTGATTAAACGGATGGAAAAATATTCGATATCACATAAATTTGTTTGGTATCGAAATTGTTTCGCACCTCGAAGACATATTATTAAAAATTAAACCAATATGGCAGCTAACTATATATTTAAAGGTCGTTCTCGTAGAGAATAATAAATTTTAGGAGAGTGACGTACGCCTGCCGACACTATAACATACAAGATCTCTTCTATATCGCTACACAGTAACCACCGCAAAATAAATAAATAATTTATAATCTACGTTCATTCACTTCATGTTATAATCACTAGTATCTGCAGTGTCCTAAACATGTGTTGTACATAGATAATAATAATTGTATTATATGACCATACATAAAAAAAAATATTTCATAATTTCATTGAGATATTTCAAGAGGAGTTAAATTTTCGATTTTGAAATAATTAAATTGAAAATTTTTAAATGAAAAATTATAATTGTAGAACCTTATATATAATTATGTACCTAAGTATATTATTATTAGCGCCCGCAAAAGTAGACATTAGGTAAATAATTAAATAATTTAAAGGGGGTATCTTAAAAATCTGGAATGTAATATTCTGTAAAGTTTAATTCTGGAATACCTACACATTTCTAAAATATAAAAACATGGAATATATAAATCTGAAAATATTTCTGGAAAATTGGTGAAAATTAGAATTTTTTTAAAGTGTATTTCTAATTTTTATATATTTAATATTTATATAAGTATTATATTTTATGTATTTATTCATAAATATTTAACAAATATTTTACCTATATGACTATATATATATATATATAAAAATAGTGCTGAACAAAAATTTTTGTTGTATTTTTTTGATTACATATATATTTATATATATTAATTAATGTCGAATATTAGATTTAATTAAAAATTAAACAAATAATACATCACTCATAGTTAACCAATAATTTTCAAAATACACCATAATAAAAAAATTATTATAATCATAATTTTTCTTTTAATTTGGGAAAATTGATCCATATATATATATATAAATAACATAAAATTACTAAAATTTACCGAAACTAAAAATATGAAAATTCAAAAATGTCAAAAAAATAAAAAATTTGTTAGGTATGTATGTTTAGAAAAACCTGTTGAAGTAAAAAAGCATTGTCCAAGATTTAAAAATATGAAATTTCATCAATCAGCTTACCTAGCTATTATTTTGGACCATAAGATATTATTATTATATATAAGTACAGGAATACTCCCACAACATTTAAAATATACTTTATTATTATTATATTTAGCATTTTTAATTGTATTCACTGGAATAATTGTAGGGCCAAAAGAATATATTATATTATTTAACAATGCAGTTAATGATTTTTTTTAACTCTGTTAGTTTAGAAAAAAACATTAAAAGTTTAAATTGAATAGTTATTTTTTTTCTTAAAAATAACTTTTTAATACTTAAGTTAATTATTATTATTATCATTTTTTTTTTTTTTGTACGAGTCAATAAAACGTTTTAGATACACAGGTATAATTAGGGAAGTATCTATTATTTTTTTGGAAATACTGTTATTTATTTTTCAACTTAAAGCATTTTAAAATTTTTAAAAATCATTAACATAATATTATTGAAAATACTACAATGTATTTATAATAATAATTATTAAAATTAACAACAAATAGGTTCATAAAAATGTTCAATTAGTAGATATACCTACTATTTTCTTCAAAATTCTAACAAATGGAAATATTGCTCATTGCAAACTAGTACCTACCAGCTAAATATTGTTCATTGATGGAAAATCTAATATATTCCTCAATTTATATTACGGGGAGAATATGATATAATAAATGGGTAGGTATTCTTGTTTTAATTCAATTTATGGCAAATAAATAATTATTAGAAACGACGAAAACAACATTATTTGTATTCAACCATTTAGACAATAAACAACATGAAATAAAAATGTATCAATTATTTCAAAATTAACTTAACTTAATTTTTATAAAAACTCGTTATTTAAAAGTTATTATAACCAAAAATGAATAAAGTTAAAAGATATAATTAACATAACTTTAAACTTATTAACTCGTTAATGGCCAGCATTTATTATATTAATACCGATAGCTATATTGTTGGGATGTTTGATTTATAAATATTTTTTCTTGAGCGAAATATATAGATATATATATACGGGAATTTTATATAGTTTCCTTACCTACGTCGATATACCTACTCGAAAAATTCCCAATTCGACTTCAAATTTAAAACTATATATGTGTACAGGCCGGACAATGCGTTCGGCGCCACCGCTGGCAGCTGTTTATATTCAATTAACAAATGCGTTTTTAAGTATTTCAAATATTTGGTGTAAATATCTTATGAATACGTATACAGGTGGTGTATAATAATTATAATTGACATAGTTAAATATTTAAATTTTATTTGAACGCTATTTTTCGTAAGTGTTTATAGTCGCGAATTCCCATCCTTAGATAGCTGCAACTACAGGTGTATGTTAAAAATTACATTAAATCGATACATATTTCGTTCGGAATGTGTTTTTTTTAATTTGTGGTATATATCAATTTAATAATTCAACTTTTTTGGGGTTTTGAAAACGAAAATTTAAATTTAAATTTCGCGGAGGAGTCGAATAGCGAATATATAGTAAAATATCTGCGTTTAAAATCTGAAACGTGTTGATGCTGTAGATGGGGAGGAACGTCAGTAGAACGTTTTTTGTGGGAAAAATCTGGAATCAGTCTGATAATATTTTTAAATGATTTATTATTCCGTTTTAGATTTTAAACTGGACGACGAATCTATCGATTTTACATTGATGTTAATTTTTTTTCTGTGAGCAACTTTTCGGGCAAATGGAAAAGAGTAGGAGTTTTGGGACAAAGGTTTTTTGATAAAATTAATTTTAATTGGTTCTTTTGAAAGGTCATTTTTTGATTTTTCCAGTAATTTTCTTAAACGTAAAGAAAAACTTCCTTTTATACGGTGTATGTAGTATAAAGCATTAAACAAGTGAAAGCGAAATAACAATATAACAAATATATAAAGTATATGTAATGTCATTTTTTGGGTAATAGTGTAACGATTAGGTAGCTATTGATTTTATAATGATGTTTATTTATTGTCTAGGAGCAACTTTTTGACTAGAAGGAGTTGAATAGGAATTTTCCATTTGTATATAAACGATGTAAAATGGTTCTAGTAGGTACTTTGAAGTAAGCAGTCAATTTTGGATTTTTACTATAGTATACTTATTAAGCTTGAATAAAAACTACCTTACTGACATTTTTTGATAACAAATAATTTTGTAATATCTACTTTACATAGGTAATTTTTTTGATATTCTCCCCAAAATAAAAATGTCACCGCTTATAATTGTATTTATCGAACGCAATGATTTATCTATCATTGCTTTCAAATCTAAAATAATAATACATTATCTTGTCCGAGGACTATTTTCCTTCCACTACCTATGTCCCATTCAACATGCAAAATGATTCATTGCTTTTTTTTTTAATTGGCAATTTAAGGTCAAAGGTGATTTTTAAAACAATATTAAATATTCACACGTGAACAGTTTTCTCCGGCTTGAGAAGTGTAATTGTAGAAGTAAAATTGTATTGAATACAAATTTACCAAACAAATCCTATAAAAAGAGACATGAACGGAAGCCATTGAGAAAATTCAGATATTCTAAATTTGTCTGATAATAAATTATCTGTAGAATGTTTAAAAAAAAGTCCAGAGTCAATTTAAGTATTATAAAAAGTAGTTATATGATACATAAATTTCAGGCAACGTCCCGTATGTAAATTTTCAAGTAAAATTAAAAAATTCCTATAGGCCTCTAATTGTTTGGTATTTTTTTTACCGTAATTAAGAACCGGTATTTTTAATTCTTTCTATTAATCTTATGTCTTAAAATCAAAAATCAATATTTCAAAAAGTCAACTTGGAAAGTGATAAAATCGAAAACACTCAAATGTTGTGAATTTTGCCGACAAAAAATCATCTGCAGAATGTTTCAAAAAAATCCCAAGTCATTTTGAATATTTTAAATGGTATTTAGGTGGTAAGCAAATTCGCTTTTATTTCATTACGGTATAATAAGATTACTACATCGAAGTTCCACTTAAAATCGTTTTCATAGAAAGAAATGATTTATCTTTGCATGCGAAATTAAAATAATAATAATACACTATCCTGTCTGAGGACCGAAGGAACGATGGATCAACTTCCACCTCTATTGACACCTGACGAGCGAAGTATTTCCACCCACCAAATTAAATATTTCCCAACGTTGAAATTCGAAATTCAATTTTCTTTCAAAATGATATCCTCTAAAAACGTTCATGTTTTATATATACACTGTATGAATACTCCTCCCCTTTTGATAAAAATTGTAAATACCCCATTGCAGATGGCTTCCTAGCTGTGCATATATTTCGATTCATATTTTGTACATTTTTCGTATTGCGTACACGAAATGTTCTTTTATTATTATACATTTGTATACCACCTTGGTTGTGAGCAACGGCATAGCCCCTCCTTGAATGATCACATACGTCATACAACCAATAATATTGCCGCACAAACTTGCGTAGAAATTACCAAAAGTATTTTTAACGTTGACGTTTCTATGAAAATTGGATTTACAAAGTCAAAAATAAAAAATACCTATTTCGAGTTTCTAAAAATTTTAATTAAATTTTAAATATCATAGTGCAGGATCACGTATTGTTATACATTTTTAAAGAAAAAAGTTCCTAAAAATATATCAAATAGAACAAATAAGTATACCTAAAACGTAATTTACATATATATTTGTCAAATATTTTTCTTACATCCAGAACAAGCAAAGTGTAATACATCCTTAAATCGATAAGTAAATATGTGAAGTGCGTGGTAAAGACGATCGATGACTCAATGATTGCCTAACACAAATATATATACTATATATTATCGAAAATGAGTTTACGGCTATATACAATTGTTTTCATGACCAATTACAAAATATTTCGTAATTTTATATATACATACCTATTATAGTAAAATATAGTACATATTATTATTTATTATGTATAAGATTGTTATGATTTATATGTAATATTTGACGGGTCAAGTCATCTCGTCGTCGACCCAAATCCCCTGCGGATTTTAAACTTACTTAATACTTGTACACGTATCGGTGGGATTGAGAATAGATTGAGGATCGAGATTAGAAGGTCAAGATTGAGATTAAGAACGTATAAGGTCAGAGTTCATAAGGTTAAGGATGCGACCGGATTTTGTTGCACGCAAAACCGAGACCTTGAAAGGTGAGAAAAAAAAACATTTTTTTTTTTTCAAAAGTCTATATTTTGCAAAATAACAATTTTTTTGATTTACAATTTTTTTTTTATATATATATATTTTTTACTTTCGTTTCAATAAATACACTTATATATCAAAAAGTTAAAAAGATATTTCAAACATAAAATCTTTTTTTTTTTGTAATTAATAGCAATACAAAAAAAAAAAAAAAGACAATTATAAAAGAAAGTAAATGACTAAATTGTAAAAAAAAACATGCTGATTCAGAAAAGTACAATGGCCTCACATTCTTACAATCTATATCGCTGACACTATATAATATAATATTATACACACATATATATATATATTATATTATATAATAGTTTGTACCGAGTTCTATATATCATACTATATACGTGTTAAAATTATTCGTTGTCATAATATATGGTATATATATATATATATATATATATATATAAATACATAGAAACACGAGACAAAAATATCTAATATTTAAAAAAATTACCATAACCTACGAAAGGTAACAAAATTTCCAAAATAACTCTACGCCTAAGTATTGTAAACGTTCGTACTGGTATACCTTATTTCAAATTCGTTTATATTGTTTAGATTTTCGTTTTTAAAATGATTAATATTGAAAATAAAAAATTAACGAATTTGATTGAGTCGCGTACTGTTGTTTATTATTATTATTATTATTATTTGTTTAAAGTGGAAACAAGAGAAAATTCCACCGGAATGGGCGTAAGTCGGAACACACATACACATATTATACAATCCGTACACGCATATTATAATATACAATATATTCGTATACGGATGAAATGCGCGTTTCGACGTAAGTACATATCGTAATATTATTATGCGATTGCTATATAGGTACCCATTCCCCAAAATTTATACCTACCGATAATATAAAACTTCAAGCATTTGCACACACGTTTTCACACCGATTCATAGCGAATATAATAATATTATAATACTGGGTTCTAATATAGAAACGACAAAAAAAAAAAAAAATTAATTTTTATAAATGTTCATTAAAAATTATGCTAAATTATAAATAAGATCGCTCCTCTACATATATATATATATATATATATTATGTAGATTTTAACTCTTATACATATATACATATACATATTGTATACACATGTATATAGGTATATATACACGTATTTTTAGTTTTTTTTTTTTTTTTTTTTGTTTTTATATAATATACTTAATATAGGTACCTTTAACGTTCGGTATGTAGGGGGGGGGGGTGACCGGCGTATGAGTTTTACTGTATTTTTTTTCCGTTGAGATTTGTTTTCAAATAATTCATTTTAAATAAAATATTATGATATACCATTGTATATATATATAGGTTATAATATAATATATATACACGTTATTATATCGTCGTATTTATTATTATAATTTACGTTTCGTTTCGTTTTTTTTTTTTTTTTTTGAGTGTGCTTTTTTCGTGATTGTGTCATCATTATTATAATATATAATTCGCCAGTCGTTGTTCTCCATTCGGTTAGGAACGTTTACTCGTATCGCTCGGTCACTATTTGGTCTTGGCGTCTTCGGTCGATTTGAAACCGTTGTCGATGCCATTCGAATAGTACACGACGTTGTCGTGTTCATTGGACGAACACTTGCTGTAACTGGCTCCTTCTACCGGCTGTAAAACAATAACAATAGTACATCATAATGACATGTGTTTAAGTACCTATACATATATACACACACACACACATAATGAACATCTGAATGTGTTTAATGGCATTAAGCGGGGAGGGTAAAGGAGAAAAATAAATTTTGGATTCGAAAAAAATATCATTTTTAGGGTTAGCTAATAATTATTCTCAATATCACCGGTCAAAATATGGTCAATTCAGTAGTCAAAACTATCAATTGACTATGACGCTTTTGACGGTTTTAACGTAAAAGTGTATATATCCCAGTGTTCGTATCTCGCCTATATTTGATCACACCGCACTATAACACCGTTCATTTTTAATAATATTAATTGAAACAAGATATTATTGTTTTTGTTTAAACGCCCCTTTTTTAAATAGGCACTTATTATGTTTATGTAACTGTGGGCCAAAATATGATTAATTCACCAATGAAAAAGAAGATTTGAGTTATCAAAACCCCAATTGTTTAACTATTTGTACAACCCTCGGATGTATACTTATACCTATACTTGCATGAGTAGATAGTTTTCGGTTAATACTTTTTTACTATGTTTAAATTTTAATGGGATATCGATTGCACGTGGATAGTCATAGTACTTGGGTGTATGTGTGCAATTATAATCGGTATATGTACTACAGAGTGATTTTTGAGATCCCACTTATGGACTCAAAGTATTAATAGGATATGGAATGGATTTTTAGTGGTAATTACTACAACCCGTCGGTATGAAACATGAATAATAATTAGGTAACGATTATAAAGTTTCAATATATACAATGTTTTACAGGTAAATCGATTATTTCACAGGGTACCGACGAAAAGAAAATGCGCGACGCAGACAATTTTGAAGTTCGTCACGCCACTAAACATAATATAGAGAACGACTACGATTCTTCAGACAGCTGCTGAGCATAATATATATATAAGATAAGCTGGTATACGCAATGCACCTTAACCTTCACCGTTTACCGGGTAATCGGTATCTAACCGAGAAAATGGCATCACACGTATATATTAATGTACAGCCGGTTAATCTAACCTACATAATATTATAATATAATACACCGGTATTATGCGGTTTTTTTTAAATATTTTTGTTGACCCCGACCGTATATAGAACATATAAGTACCTAAGTCCTGGTTTTTATAAAAAAAAAAAAAAAACATATATATATATATTATATGCATACTATTATATTATGTATAAACTAGAAACTATACATACACCGCATCGTACACGGTGGAAATCCTTTAAGAGTCCTTAACTTAGGATTCAACGACAACAACAACGAATACGAGTGTAATCCATATTCAAAAACAAAAGTCAATGTTGGTTTAATGCGTGTTTACATATAATACTGAATAAGTTATGATCGCTGTCAAGTCTGTATACGTACTTGCAAGTATTCTGCACCGTTGTACACCAGATTTTCGAATTTCAAAAAGATTTGATTAGACATGTATTACAAACATTTTAATGCATCCTACCTATTTCTACTTGTCGTGTAGTACGTGCGACTGTATTTTGGGAAAATATCCATTTTTAAACATGGTAAAAATACACACGTGTATATATATATAGGTACCCCGGCTGTAATAATAATAAATGATCGGGATAAAATATACAGTTTCCCGGTTAGATATTTTCTGTGTATTTTTTTTAAACAATGTATATATTTTTAATCTATCGCAACATTGATATTTAAATGCACACGACAACGGTTTAATACACATCAGAAACAGATGCATGACATTATAATGAAATTGGCGGTCAATATTTGAATTTGTAATAAAACATGTTAAAAAAAAAATTACAAATAACTCTCCCGTTGTCAATTCATTATAGGTTCCTATAACATATACATATTATTATGTACTGCGTTTGTTTTGACTGAAACCTAAACGACAAGTCACGAAACATTTAGTATTTTGACTATCGTAAAAAAGTAATAATTAGAAGGACGAGATTATATACATATAGATAATATATTATACTACTGAAGTTATATTTGAACTAGGATATACATTCGTAATTTCGACCACATTTACTATTATATTATAAATTAGTAAACATTGGGTTAAATAATATATACAGTATATACAGACTTACACTGTAGGTATACACTGTACAATAGGCGATTTTTTTGCTCGAATATGAATTTTGATTCGTTTTACATGCAATGTTTGCTGTTTCTTTTTTATTCCGAAAATAATAAATATTTCAAGGGTATCCAATATAATATTAGGTACACACACTAGGCAGGTTTTATTATTACCGTATTTATTATTATATCGATATACACAAAAAACCGATAAGAATTGACAGTTAAAGTGATTTATATTTTACTAGACTGACAAACCGTTCGTTTTTTATTTATATAAAAACATCAATCGCGAACCGCGAAAAGTAAAATCTTTTGAAGAATAAAATATTGTTTTATTAGTGTAAGCTGCGGTTTTCTTTGTTCCCGTGCTAAAATACGTATAATACATAAATACAGGTCCAGAAAGATGAGTGAGGTTAATGGTTATTATGATGGACGAGTCGATTAAAATATATAATATATACACTAGCGACTAGCCGTGACATGTTTTAACGAAACGTATATACGTGGGCGCACCCGAATGGGGTCCTTGGGTGGGAGAATAAATAAAGCGACGAAGAGGTTGATAAAATATAAAATAAAATTTTAAGTTTTAAAATGACATCGAATTTAAGGTCAACAGAGCACTAAAACAGTGGAAAATACGGGTTTTGTTATTACTGTATGTATACCTACCTAAATATTGATAATAAATTGATAGTTGGCACCAATTTATCAATTTGAAAATATTTTTTAAAAATTGTAAAAAAAAAAAAAAAATAAGTGGAATCTATTCAGAATAAATATAATTTATAAATATGCATAAAATATAAAATCAATTTCCAATTATTCATTTTTTAATTTCAAGTCTGCAAAAAATAGGAAGATATTATTGTAATTAGTGAGGAATTAAATGCGAAAATCTTATAATTAGGAACGCGTATCCCTCAAAATCAAAACTTTTTTTCATCTTATTTTGTTATGTTTTAAACAATTCGAAACACTGAGACAAGATGTGATGAGCAAAAAGGCATATTGTGGAAGAAAAACGTCCATGTTACCATTTAACCTAGATGAATATTCTAAATGATATAACATAGATATTATAATGAAAATGTTTTGCTATCATTATATTTTGAACAAAAGTATGATAACAGGAGTAATTACAGAAAAATACAAGCTGAATATTTTTTTCTTCCATAATACTCCTTCCTTTTTGCTTATCAGATATATGCAAGGTTTTAACTCGAAAGTCAAAATGCAGTCCGTTTAGTCTATGCTACCAAATATATTAATATATAAATATATAGATACGTACCATGCAAGCTCCGTCGTTGGCCGGTTTTGGTTTGCCGTCTTTGTATTTGGATTTGTAGAAGTCTGAGAACAGGAACAAGAACATAACGCCGTGCAAGCCTATCCAAATCATGAAGCTCTTCGGGTAGTTGCACTCGACGAACAACAATTGGAATTGATGGATGAAAATGCAAACGAATTGCAACTGTAGACGAACAAAAATATACAATTTATTATATATTCAACGACATTAATCGGGACTAATCAAAAATAAATCACAGATTATTATTCATTATATCATATAGTACATTACAGGATTTCCGAAGAACATGCTATGATTGGACCCATGAAGATAAAACACGTTAAAACAATGAAATTCGGAACAAAAATCGTACGAAAATATTGTAGGTACCTACCAAATTAGAAAATAATGTAGATTATTAAGTTATGACTTATGACCCATGGTAAAAAAAAAAAATTCGATTTTCTCCCATGCATACTACTAAATGAGAGCTAGGGGTGGTTTGATTGCATTATCAGCATTTAGCACTATACATACAAATATACTATCCGATTTAATATTATAATCTGTAATATTCTACGAATACTTAAATAACAAATAACCATACGTACCATTTGGAATGAGGTGAGATACTTCTTCCACCAGATATATTTTTGGAATTTAGGTCCCATCGCTGATACCATGTAGTAGAAGTACATAACGATGTGTACGAAACTGTTGAGCAACGCGAAGAATGTGCTGTGACCGCCTACGAAACAAACAAAAAAAAATAACAAAATATTATTTACTACACCTGCATGGACGGATAACACATATACCGCCAATAAATCATATATCATTAATCATTATAATAATATAATATAGGATCACCGACGGGTGAGAAAAGAGTGCAACACGGTTGCCAGTAGTTCAAAGGAAATATATTTTATGGCAGGAAGAACTCATTGGTTGGAAATTGAATATTGCATATTTTTTTCAGATAGTCCCAGAAGAAAAATCATTTTTGTCATAAAAAAAAAAAGTTATTTATTAATAGTTTATCATTAACGTGTATGTTTTAAATGAAATTTTGGAAGCTTTTAATAAACGTTTGGGAATTGAAAGGTCAAACATTTTAAATCAGTATATTTTTTTAAAAGTCATACAAAAACAATATATTATGTTAACTCCCGCGGATATATTGACCAGAAATTACATTTTTTTATTTTACTCTAAAATCTACGATAAAATCAGATAATCTACGAAAATCCGCGACTTTTCTCGATTGTTCAGCTGAATGAGTGACACAACCCCAAAGAAGGTAATCCCGACAATGCCGTTCGTATCGTATCATTGGTAGGAAAATATACGAATCGGTGACAAGCGGGAGTAGGATACGTACGCAATTATATACATAATTGTAAAATGTGGATGATACATACCGGGGGCGAATTTCATTCCCATCCAGACGCTCATTGGCATGCATCCGTGGTGGATGACGTGCAACGTCGACACTTGATCGCTCTTCTTTCTCAAAATGAAAAACAACTGCAACAACGGTGAAAATTTTATTTAAGAAAAAGAAAATTGCTTCGATATATACACGAATATATTATATATAGATTATAAGGAATTATCGTCATTAACTGTAGCCGACCTTAATGTATAAAGCTAAATATCTTTAAGAGGACCCAACACACTCGCTTTTTAAGGGGTTCCATATAGGCAATTTTTATGAAATTTTGTTGAAAAAGGAAAATCTTAAAATTTAAATATATATATATATATAATACAATATAAAAGTAATTTAAAAATAGACATGTGTCAGTACAATTTTTATTGTTTTATAGTCACATGCCAATAAAATAATTTATTATATTTTTTAATACACATGCTCACGAATTTCTATAATTGTGGCTTTTTGAATGAGTTTAGACAAACAATAAATTAAACACGGGAAAGTAAACTGTGTTTTCACTAGATAGAATTAAATATAAATTAATATGCAGTTTTTTTTAATGAAGACTTGAAATTAATAAAAATATTTTTTTTACAATCAGCTTTCGTTTATTATTTTTTTAAAAATCATCTATAGTGAAAACAAGGAAAACATCATAAGGAACTCAGAACTATTTTGAGAATTTAAAACTGAACTAGTTTAACGTTATTGATTTAGATAATTTTAATAAATGTCCTCTTGAGTACAGAATGAGGTTGAAACGCATACTACTCCACACGTCAAACTACCACGATCGTTCCCTTCCTCGACATTGTTCCATTCCTTTATTCTGACGATAGGTCTATATGTTACGAAAAAGGCAAACGCATGGAGTATTTGTATTAAAATAACGCTCGAAAGCTCTTGTCACACACGGTTCGATCGATTTTATTTCCCCACGAACGACTCAATATATATATATACCAATACTATAAACCTATATACATATATACGAGTATTAGATACCATCGGACTATATATATTATATTATACATCACAATAATATACACCATATGTACATAGGTGTACACTGTACACACACGACGTCTGTGAATTATTTCTACCACAATTATTTTCACGCGAGCTAACCCCGACTAGTTTCTGGTAAGTTTCAGTAAAAATACGGTGTTTATATTCGGTAAAGGCACGTATTAATATATATATATATATAATGTACAATATATAACAACTGACCACCGCTGAGTTTGTGATAAAACAGTAGCTTCTATATTATTATTTCCATAAACCGACCCATCCCGGTTTCAACACATAATAATATTATATATAGATATAATATACTATTGCACTATGTGTGTCTATTGCTGCAAAGATTTCTCCCGAACAGCTACTACTGTGGTTTGTATAAAAAATGTTTCATCGGCACGTGTTTTACAACTCTAAACCGCACAGTTTTCTGTGGGTTCTCCAAGTATAATACAGCTCGCCTACATGGTACTTAAATGACCGGTTTATTCGCTATCCCTGATCTATATATTGTATGTTGTAAATAAAAAAAAAAAAATAAACACTTACGGTGTCGAAAAATTCGGTAAATTTGGAAATGTAGTACCACCAGCACGTGCGAGCCATCTAGAAATTTAAACAGAACATCATTATAAACAATGCATGATTGTATTGCTACGATTATTATTATGACCATCGTTAGCCACCGACATTAATAATATTAATGAAATAATAAAATCGATTATAATAGTAATTAAAAATCGGCGGAATACTCACTCGCAATGCCATCGGACTGTTGGAATAGTCGACGGGCTGACATTTTAGACTGTACGCTCCACCCCAACCGCTCATCAAATACTGCAAAAACAGAACATTAATTTAGAATTAGGCGGTGTACACTTGTAATAATTCGGTCGTTGCCGATTATACAACATATAGCACGAATGCGGCATATTTCTCCGGTTCGGCATAATATTATAATATACCTAGGTTCCAGTTCTTATTATTATTATTATTATTATTATTATCATTGTTATTATTATTAGCCTTCGGAAACCGCGATTATGATGTGATTTGTGGAGAAAAAACATTATATTTTTAATAATATACATAGAAAATATATTATAACGAAATGAAAATAAAAATAGTATAGTATTAATAAATTATCAAGCCAAGGCCGGACATGGGGAGCAAGACTACTGATCGGCGGACGCCATGAACCTTTATTTGTCACATATAAGATGCACACCGCGTCCGTACATATAGTTCCTCGGACATAATATATATTACGATGATATTATACACAGGTATATAGAATATGATTACTTTTTTACCATTGTCATTATTACAAGTGTTATTATTATTGTTCTTGTCGATTATTTTTCGTTTATGTAAATGTGCGAAATCTGCTTGTAAAATTATGTGTAATTATACACATTTAATTATGAGTTGATATCGTATATGCGACTGTATACCTCCCTCTTTAGTTCTATATAATATTAGCTATTCAAATATTCAATAAAACGATAACAGTTACATTATAATATCATTTTTGTTATTATAATAAAAAAAAAAAAAAACGACCTGGTATAATATAATATATGGCCGTATTTGGGTCATACATACGTTTACCGATTGATTTCAAATGTATAAAGGTAGTACGCCGGACGTCTATAAAACAATGCGCCGGGGAATCGGCCAATTGAATTTCAGCCTAACTGATATATATTGTATACGTTTGCCAAACAGCGCTTAAAAATACTGCAAAATAATAGATATTTCACGATCCCTGAAGTGTATAAACATAAAACATTCTTATAATAAAACTAGTATGCATAATATATAATATAGGTATACGTTAAACTTGAACTGTACAGCCCCTGTGAGAATTAAAAAAAAATTTCGATTATTGTAAGTAAAGATATATTACGTTTAAAAATTGAATATACAATATAATTTCCGAAAAAAAAACCTGTTAGACAATATAGTATGATTGACGGCTTTAAAGAATATATGAAAACTATAGATTAAGCGTAGGTATACTAAATATTCAAAATTCAGAATTGTTAAGTAGGTATACATTATATGCACATATCAAAAACATTATAGGTATGACGTACATGTAATAAGTATTAAATATTTAAATATATTTACGAAATTAATAGTTTTAACATTTGGCATATTGAATAATTTAGACGCTTTTAATGCGAACACACGCGATTAATATATTATTTACAAAGAAATTAATAATTATAAGCCCATATTATTATATTTGTAATAAACGCGATGTATTATGCAGTTATAAAAATATTGCCCATAAAATTCGAAAAAATATGCCTATAGAATGTAGTATAGATACTAAATATTGCAAGAGCGCTTGAAAATACAATAAATTTCGTTTTTATGACACGTATGAAAGTATATCTATGCTTTTTGTAATGCAATTTATCTTTTACTCTTGCAACTTGAATTATAACTGTTCATATTTTTTCAATATATAGAGGGTAATTTTCTAAAATGGGATTGATCAAATCTAAACTTATTACTTTGGACAAAATATATGAATACTAACCAATAAAAATCTGAAAACAATAATTATCGTATATACTATAAATGGATTTAAAATTTAAGATTGAGTCCATGATGTTTTACTATTTACATAATATCGTTCAATCCAAAATGATATAAATGTCATGTATAATGAAATGTGCCATTCAAGTTAATAGGTACTTATACTAATATATATTTTGTTTTTAGAAAGAGAAAAAACAAGTTTAATGATTTACTTCCCGATCTTACACAAAATGAACTTGCAAATCAAGGAAATTAACGTTTATCAAGGTTAAAATTATAAGATAATCTGTAATAATATTGTAGCTTATTAAAATTATTATTAAGACTCGAATAAACCAGAACCTACATTTTTTTTAATAATAACCTGTTGACTGCCACCAGTATTTTTTTAGTGGATTTAATACAATATTTTGTGTACTTACGAAATTATGTTATATACACACGCCTATACCTAAATACTAATACAGTCATAAATTTGGAATAACGAAAAAGGATATTAATTATTGTGACATCATGCAGTAGATGTACATAGTAGAAACATAATATTATAATACTCGTACTATTTTTTAGTATTGTATATTTAAATTATTAAAACACACAGAACATTAAAGTCCTTATTTATTAGCATAGTATTTTGGTAAGTATAGGAAAAATTAATATTTTTTTTAAATACTTAGTGCAGTATAGGCAGGAAGGAAGGTATATACACAGATTTAATATAATCATGGGTTAAAATTAACACTTTTACAGCTTTTAAAATTCAATTAAATCAATAATACTAAATGCGATTTATGTGTAGGTATTATATTATACATAGGTAGGTAATACTTTTCCTTAAACAGGATTCGTATTGAAGAAAATAATTAGGGAAGTGAAAACCTATAATAATTCTAATAACACCAGTAGTAATACCAAATCCTATACATATAATATATATAAAACATATTATACAGGTACCTACATAGAGTGCGGGGTCTAGATGGGGGGGGGCGAAACGGGGCATTTGCCCCGGGCGCTATTACGGCGAGGCACAAAATGAAAAAATATTTAAGCTTTTTGTCCGGATTTTAGAAGTGGGGTTCAATTTATATTTATTTTTAATAGAAATTGACAAATGATCTTTTTTTTTTTTTTTTGCTTATTAAAATATTAAAAAAGGACGCTACAATTATTTTTTCGTCGGGTGACAAATTTTGTTGATCCGGCACTAGGTACATATATATATATATATAGACATATGTACACTGAGATAAACAAAACTGGCATAAAAAAGGTTTGCAAACATGGACACACTGCAGTATGAAATGGTCATCAGTAATAACCGTTCAGCACTCAAATATAATAATATTATACTATACCTTGTCATATGACCTCTTTTTATGAGTTAACCTAATGTCACCCAAGAAACTAAATATGTAAAGTGTGAACTGCAGTTAATTTCGAATACGACTATTTCAATATTTCTAAGAACTTTATTTGTTTAATACACATACCATTTTGTATTTTAATATTATCGTGTGTCATATACCTACGTAGGTATATGTATTTATTATTTGCTATAAAAAAAAAAATAATAATAATAACAACAAACAAACAAACAAACAACGCGTACCTACATAAAAATGTATATACATTTTTTTTTTGATATTATTTGTTTAATTACACAAAATATATGTATATTAATTTGTGTACCTACCTAGGTATATACCGTGTTAATTATTATTTTTAATTTTTTTTTTATTTCGAAAACGTCAAAAATCCTTCCTACAATACATACATGTATACTATAACTATACTCTCTATAAGTACCGGCGGTAACTCCAGGGATTTAATTCGTCCTGTACACATTTACGAGGAAAAAAAAATATGTAAAGTTCACGGTTGTTTTGTATATACCTATCTATTATTACATTATTAGAAAAATAATAATTTTGATTACTATATATAAAAAAAAAAAACGTACCTTAATTTACTGTAAAGTGTATTAACGTTCCATATTTGCGTAGAGAGAGAGAGATAGTGAGAGAAAGAGAGAGAGATGGCGACCAACTCGTAATATTGTTTTGGAAGTTCAACCTTTCGTATTTATAATAATATACGTCTATATACCAACTCGAAAAATAAAAGATATTTTACAATTTACTCTAAATGTTGTTTGTACAACGAGCACGCGAAAATCGTCGTCCGTCAAAAGAACGTAGATAACAAGAATATTACTACTTATAATATGTGGTATTGTCGATTGTTGTGTGCAAGTGCATTGCGTTAATATACATACACGGACGGCAAGATTCAAAACGAGGAAACCAAACGCGGAAACACTGGTTTATAATAACACAAAACTCACGTTTGCATTATTTAATTCACGTATCACGAAATTCCTATCACATGTGTGTATGAATATAATATATATTTTTCTCATATACGATATTCGGCGATTGACAAAAAGTACACGTGGGCTGGCACAATCTACAGGTACACTACACTATTATCATACTCACTTCATAGAATATCCAAGCGCTGAACACCGTTTGGATCGCATTATATACTATGAGTAATTTTCTAAGTTGAAAAGGTTTTCGGTTCTCCATCAGTCTAGGTCCAAGTGTCTTGGCGAAATAACCGTAAAATAGACATATGAACAGCGTCGGGAACGGACTGAACAACATTGGCCAGTCATTTACTCTGGGATCTAAAAACGAAAAAAAAAAAACAGAGAAAGTTAAATTACCATATAAATTATTTTCGTCTAATGACTAAAATGTTTCGGCATGATATTAAAATGCGATTTGTAGGTTTTTACGTGTGTATTTGTGATAAACGCGAAGCTGTTCAACGAGGGCAAAAAAAATGTAGAATCAAATGAAAAGATATCGATCACAGCATTCATAAAAAAATATTTAGCCTATGTTTATCATATTTCAGAATATATTGAATACATTATGTAAAAAAGTTTAATTTTTGATTTATAAAGGAAAATTTGTATAAAAATTGTTTAATTTTTGTTGTTTAGCATTGTATAAGCCTATCTATTATCAACTAAATATTTTATTAATTCAACTGGGCATAAATATACGAGCAAAATAATTTAGATTGTTTTTAATTGTTCGTTATAATATTGGTAAACTAATATATTTTTGTTCTGTTAAACACCAGTGAATTAATAAATAAGTGCAAAGAATAATCTATAGAATTTTGGAGGTAGTAAACGATTTGAGTTAAGAAATAAGAGTGTCTACGTCTATTGTATGTAATTTCAGTGATTAACATGATCACACACTGAGTCAATTTAAGAGTTTAAGGATATGTAACTATAACGGGTGTATAATATAGACGTTCAAAATCGAAATTTACAAAGTTTATGAATAATATTTAATTTATTTTTCGTGGTTATAGGTACTATAATAGGTACCTAAATAGTATACCCTTGGATTGGACATGAAAATATTTTGGTTATACAATTCTTCCACTTAAGGTCAATATACAAAGATGATTCTGTTTACATTTATATAATGTAAACCAAACAAGTTATTTTATTTGATCATTTTAATTAATTTTTTTTTTATATATCTTATTAAACTGTATTAAAATAGAAATTATTATTTTATTGTGTGAATAATACAGTAAGAGTTGAATTGATTTCATTATTTCATGCGCATAATAATTTATGCATAAATAATTATAAAATATAATGAAGCAATGTATACATTAAACTAATTATTATTTGTTCTAGTTCATGTACTTAGCATCAGGACAAAATGACTAAAAGGTGAACTTTCTTGTATAATGTGTTTATTACAGGAAAGAAAACATATAATACATTAAATTATACAAATGTCGAGTATAATGTACAATAAACTATTTGTTACGATATCAGTGATAATTATATACACTTTCACCGTTACAATAATTATTATCGTATATCGATTGGGATCGTACCGGTTTTTAATTTTAATACAATAATAATTATAATATTGTTATTTTCTGTTTGCGATTAACTATTTCAGAAAACAAATTTGAGCTTCATATATATAGTTAAACTCGCTCGTTGGTTTTTGTAAAATCACGATGACTAAATGTTTTCAATACATCGTTAGTGTAACAGTTCAATTTTATATATAGAAAAGCAGGAGTTCTAATGAGATAATTTAAATAATTCAAGACTTAGAGTAAGTTCAATAAATACACAAATAAAAAATTTCAACGTATAGAGTAATTATTATTATTTATTATTTGTAATACCTACTTGACACCAAAGTTCAATATATATTACACAACACAAAATAAATTAATTTATATCTTTCTCTCTCTCGAACGGTTCGGAGGTACAATATAATGTTCTACAGTGTTTGGTTGCTATAAAAGGTAATTCTACACTAAATTACTAAAATACTTTTAAGATACCATATAATTTTGTATAAAAACCTATATTTTTTTTTACTCAAATTATACATATTATGTACCTATATATTTACAAGTTAAACTTTTTAAAACAAAATATAATGTAATATTAAAAAAATAAATATAAATTATTATCATTCATGTAACATTTCAATATTTTTAATGTTTTATATTAAGAAATTAAAATATATAAATTCAAGCGATGGAAGAATTTTTAAAAAATAATTGAAAACCAGATTTCAAATTTCAAATTTACCTCTCTAAAGTACTATAAACATACAATTTTCAATCTATAGAGAGAATATAATATGAAACATTGAAATTATTAAAAATTTTAAATAAATCATTAAAAATCGCCATTAGACTAAGGATGTTTTTTTTTAATTAATTTAATTAATTTTTATTTATATTAATATATAATGTATATAAAATAATAATTTTTATCTGATTAAAATTAAATTAATTTATATCCAATTAGGGTATTAAAATGGCAAGTAAGTACCTCGCTATATATTATTATACGATATTTTATTTCTAATATTATTTGGTATGAATAATATTTATAAAAATAAATAGTACTACAAACTAATGTTTTTGCCATTTTATATTTGACCAAAATCAAAATACTTTATTCGATAAAGTAAATTGTAATTATTAGATAAATTGATGAATTCAATAACACGTAATAATAATAGCTTATAAATAGTCATCATTTTTTAAATTAAGAAGGTCAAAGTATGCACTTTAAATTGAATAACAATACAAATTATAGTCCACCATACTACATAGAGCTGTTGATACCAACATATAATTTTTTTTTTTTTTTTTTTATTGACTGGCATTTAAAAAAATTATAACTTCAAAAAAACACATGAAAATATAAAACGAAATAAATATATATATATAATTTTTTATACTTTGATATCGTTTTAAATTTAACTGAGACATGCACATCAATGTCTATGTACGTATATATATATATATATATATATAAAACTACAAGGGGAAACACATCAGAAGATAATACATTTTTTCTCTAAATACATAATATGTATACCGTATGACAAAAATATATAACATAAAAAAAATAAAAACAAAAATCGAATGTTCGGAAAATACGATTTAAATCATTGAACCACCTATATATAGTACATATCAGGTGCATATTGGCGCATCATCGGTATAAATATACATAAGAGGGGATAGTAAGAAGAACAGAAACGACAAAAAACGATAAAAGATTTGTTTGGAAATTTCGGTATAATATATATACATCAGGATGATGTTTCCGAGGTAGGAGAAGACATTTTATGGCGTGTACAATAGAAACCAGAATGCCGATAACAGCAGCTGGGGAGCTGTCACGGATGGCCCCCTTATATACATATAGCATAGGTATATATTATATATACTATAAAAGCGGTATAACTGGTAGATACCACGAGCACTTTCTATGCGGTAATATGCGTATATACCTACTCAGTACCTACTTATCGTATATGAAAACATGTTGAAGACATTTTATATACGAGTATATAATAGATCATATACAATGATTCGTAAACGTAAATTTTACTCAAAGGGTTAACATATTAATTTCAAACGCGATCCTAATCTAAATTTACGAAAAAACGGCCGTGTCCGATTTAGCGTTTTAAAAAGTGCAGTTACATCAGAACATAGATATATAAATTAGAAATTTTAGCAAACGACGATTTACGACCAACTCGATAATTAACGTGGAATAATAATTTGAAAACCATAATTTAAACAGAATATTTTCTCGATGTTTAAACATTATATTAGGCATATAAGTACCGGGCGAACCTATTCTACAGAAATATTTGTCGGGAAAAATGTAAAATACTGCACGATGTATGTTTATACGCATATTATATACTTTCGTTAGAACAATATTACATAATGACCTACAATATTACACCTATCACCGAGCGAAATTTTTTCCTGCTGATTATTATCTATACGCAGCTGTCGTCAAATTTCCTCTTGCAACTCTATACAATATATATATAATTTCTTTGAGATCTAATGTAATAATTATATTGTAATATCGCAACGATGAAATGTCGATTACCGAACAAAAAATTAAATACAGGATTAAATATTACCTATATATAAAAAAAAAGTACTCACCACTTTTGTTGTCCATTATGTCGTGGTAACTGTCGATAATATTTAAGACTAGTTGTGCCATTTTAAAAAATGTGTTTTTCCTATTATTATATAGTTATAATATTAATTCACTCCTTCAGATCCGTATACGGTGACTAGTCCCAGTAATATGTTTCTACTGAAATAATACAAAACAAAATATTATATTAATTTATAGGTAATACATAATATAACAGTAGGTATAGGTAAGTATTATAATTCATATAAGTGAGTGTATATAGTGAAATATTTTGGCGGGAGGAAAAAAAAACAAAAAACATGGCAATGATCGTACGCCAGTCGTTTCGCCTAAACCGCGCGACTCACGTAACAAACACAAAACAACTCGAAGTGAAAACAAGGAGATTTTTGAACCAGGAAAAACATACACTAATAGGGTATAAGTGTATACAATATAAACAGGAAGCGCAGTGAACTTTATAAATATTAAATTCGAAAATTATAAATAAACGCAAGAAATAGTCAGGTTATACATTCCTAAATATATATATTAAAATATAATATATAGTCTCGATTATTGTTTTAAATGTATGTATATTATATTATATACTTGCTTGGTTGACCTCATCACAGCTGGATACTTATAGTAGGTAACCCTATAATATTTTAGGTATTTCGTTTCTTATCGTCATAATATAATATAGGTATGATAATAATTAATTACACGTCCAATAAACGTTATCACAGTCGACTACGTATCGTACAACTATAATAATTGTAATTCAACCGAGTTGTTCCGATTGATGCACGCGCGAGCCAACGGCTATCGTAAAAAAAACGTATTGGAGTTATGTAAAGAGAAGCCGTAGGATGTTTCTTTCATACTTATAATATAAGTATACTAAGATAAACATGGATATGGTGTTAAAAAATTACGAATATTTTGATTACATTACATTTTATTTTTGAAAACTTATAACAGAAAGATATCGTTTTATTAGACATAGTATGATCAAGACAATAACTTGGGACAATTTAATAATAAACCCCTTCCTCCTGAAAATGTGTATAGACTAATACATAATGTACTACATATTGAAGAAATATTATAAACAATTGCGAAAAGGCGTACTAACTTTATACAATATTCGTAATTTGTTTTTAGCTAGATATGTAGGTTATAATAGAACCTATCGTTTTGGTCGGTATAGTTGATCAAAGCTTACAGATTTTCATTTGTTACGATTTTAGAAAATTATTTTAAAACAGTACATTTTGCTAATTAAATATTTATTTTTTTTAAAAATTATCGATACAAAATAACATTGCAGGCCGTAGTTTAACCTATACTGGGATTTTAGGATATCTTTAAGGTATGTATGCATAAATATATTTTTATTCGCACATTTTGAAAAACAATAAATTTTTTGTAAGTATCCCCTCGTTAAAATATACTTAAATGACCAAATACAATTTGTCCCACGGTGAACTAAAAAATGCAATATTGTACTGAAATACAATATAGGTTACTTTATTTATTTATAAGGTTTGACCATTTAGTTTTAAAATATTTCTTAAATTTCTGAAAATATGAAAATCTAAGATACAATTACTTCAATATTTAAATATGCATTTATCAAAGAAGTCAAAAAAAAAAAAAAAAAAAGTGACCTCTTGAAAATGACATCCTGATCAAATATATTATTAAAAAATACGATTGGATCAAGTCATCTGGTCGAAAAGTTATTTCCAGAAAATAAAAATAAAATATATATGGGTCCTACCTAAATGTAAATACATTTATATTGTGTATTTAGAATAAAAATTCATCGAAACTAATTACTATAGAATTGATTCTATATATAATACATGCAAACGTATATTGATAAAAACGAACCAAAAATATTCTAATTTTCCCAAAAAAATTTGAATCTTTTCAAAAATAAATGAACAAAACACTTGGGAACGGATTTTATCACCAATATTTTTCAAAAAATCAGTTTATAAATGGCCATTTTAAAGATTTAAAAAAAAAGAATAATTTTGAATACAATTTTTAATTTTTAAATATTTAAGAACAAAGTCTGACTAAGCTCATCCATCAAAATATTATATAAAATTATATAGTATATTATAGGCCAAATACAAAAAAAAAGTTGAGTGGTGTTCGCGGCACGTGTTATACCACCGTCCGTCCCTGGCGGTGACGTCACGACGACGACGCGTCAAAGCGCGAGTTTATTATAGTGCATTTCACGCACGTACTTTTATCATTGTTATTTTTCCTATTTTTTTTCCCTATATACCTACATTATAGTTGGGTTTTCTCTATTTAACTTTGTAATTATTTTGTATATTATTGTATGAATTTGTAATTTGCTTGTAGATTTTCAATTATTAAGCTTAATTATACTTGAATGTAAAAAATTAAAAAATTATCATTTTCTTATATACGTGGTCAAGTAAGCTGTATGTCTTTAAAAATCGAACGTAATCGCAAATTCGTCCCACGTACACTACAACCACCGGGCATACATAATTCAACCGACCGAACGTTGCCGGTTCGTCGTCGTCGCGTCGGTCGTAATAGTCGGGGCCGTCGAGGCGTGTACTGCACGCGGATGTCACCCACGGGGAAGGGAAAAAAATAAAAAGAAAAAACGTAGGTAATATAATATATTATTATATCGACGTAAACGGTAAAAAAGTAAAATTAATTGAATTATAAACGGAAGGTGTGCACAATTTAAAGAAATATAATATACAAAAAAAAAAAAAAAAAACCGAACGATTTCCGCAAATACATATTCCGAGAGTAATGTACCGTATCTATATATATACACACTCGAAAGCGAACGAGCAGCGGTGGTACGGAAATTATTATTATAATATTGTATATACGGCGACTATAGTAGATTCAGTAGTAGTAACAGTGCGGTGCGATGAATAATTAATGCATTTTTTATAAATACAAATATATATTATTATATTATTAGGTATATATACCTAGGTAGGTAGGCATAATATATTATTATTATTATTATTTTTTTATGAAAAGTGAAAAAAAAAAAATACGATTTACCTTGTGTTTTTTCTAAAATTATTTCTTATTGTACCTCGTCCGTCCGTCGGGTACGACAAGTTATTCCCAAACAAAAATATGAGCACGTAACTCGTTTAAATACGGGTTTTTTTTTTTTAAAAAAAATAATTATTATTAGTATTTTAATACTCGAAACAATAAAACGATAACGCTTATTAACGATATTTGATTTTTATTATATTATTTACCGAAATGATTATATTGCGTACACGACGGCACGACACGACACGGCAGGCGGGACGACGGTAACGTCGGACGATGCGCACGAAAGCCACGCGGTTGACTGGACCGATACCGCGGACGATTATTATAAGACCACACGAACGTTGTGGCGGCGCCGTCGGCCGTCGCGCGGCGGTGGGGAGGCGTCGGCGGGCGGGCGGCCGTGTAGGGGAAGGGAATGTGACGCGGCGGCGACCGGACGAGATAACTACTCCACTGGCCTTTTTTAGACGGCTCCGATGAGTAGCGGCGCGAGAGGGGAACGGGGTCCGCGTAAAAATCCTTCCTACAATAATAATAATAATATAATGTATACGCTCGCCAGCCCAGGAGAACCGGGACCGGATGTTTTATTGTGTAATCACATTATAAAGTGATTTAAGGAGGGGGGGGGTTTTTTCTCTTTGAATTGTGGAAAAAAAGTAATAAATAGATGACTTTTTTTTTTTTTTTGTCGAGCGCGACTTTTCGACAATTTCCGCGGACCAGGTGTACCCTCCAGCTATATAATAACACCCATAACCGCCTCCTCCCGTAGCTATGACGACGATGACGAAATATTCGAATACTGACAAACGATAATATAATATTATATTGATGTTACATAATATTAAAACAACAGTATCGATGTTAATATGTAATCGTCGAGCGTGACTGCCAGGGCCGTCCCGAAAAAAAGATTTTTTTTCTTTTTTTTTTTAGGGGGGTGAGGCTGAAAATGTAAAAAATTATATAATACTTCATTTCAAAACATAAAATAAGCAAAACAAAAAAAATAATAATGAACTTTTTTTCCATTTTGCCCACTATACAATCCTAATAATTTATAGTTTGCCGACTTAAAATTCCAAAATACTTCATAAACGTGAATAAACAAAAAAAAAAAAGAGACATCGACTTTTTTCTACTATTTGCCGACTGAACTTAAATTAGCCAACTGAACTTAATTTTGCCGACTGCTTTCCGAAATTTGGGGTGGGGGGGTGAGACACCCCAACTCGGGACGGCCCTGATGACTCCTAATTTAATTACCTAACTAAATCCGGTTTCAACTTTTAACTATTTGAAAAATGTTTTAATCGACTGAACTTTAACGAATTAATTATACAATTAACACAATTGAGTTAATTTTAATTCATCCAAAATAGATTTCAGTTGATAGTTTAAAATTATTAAACTCATTAGTATTAAAGTTAAAATCGCAAAAATATTAACTTATCTCGGTTTTTTAAAAAAAATGTTCGAGATACATAAAATGTATATACGATACGAGATATCAGATAGCATAATATACGAATATTATTACAATTATACTTACGATTTCGATTAACATAATTTATATATTATTTAGGTGTTCGATAAACTCGTAGGAATTATTTCCCCATTACTGTTTTAACGTTTAAAAAAAGAACAGTAATAAAACAGTATGATCATAAAGATTACCTGTAAGAATATAAGTTAATTACAATGAAAAATATAATCTATTTATTTAAGTTAATGACAAAACTAGTAAATGTCCACTTTTGGATATACGAACACACCAAAAGATGTTTAAAAATTAAAATCAATGGTGAGAATTAACTAGTCAAAAAATTAATAAAAAAATTATTAATTTATTAATGTAAAAATGAATTTCTTCAACTCAACAATAATTAAATTATTTTTTGTAACTATTTAACAAGTTTTTTACAGTTTCATAATCATCAAGTTAAATTAACACATTATGATCAAAGCAGAGAAAACGATTTTCAAGAATACGTTGTACATATTTTTAATCGAAATTTAAATATAATTTTAATTATTAAAAAATGGGTACTTAATACTTGAAAATTCAAATATGAATACTGTATGGGTAAATGTTTTACCCATACTGCTCTTTATTGAATAACTTTTAAGATTTGAATTCTACAATAATTCTAGTAATGAAAGCAAAAATAATAAATTCTTTTTAACCAAGTACCTATGTTACTATTTTTTTCCATTTCAACATTAAATTTAACGAGTTGAAATTATTTTTTGTTAAGATGCCTCTCTGCGAACGAGTTTCACACACGGAAAATACCTATTTTGACCATCGTAGTGATATGATATAATAACCCTATATATATTTTGAAAACTGATTTACATTTGTTAACAACTCTATATGTAATCGACTTTTTTAATTTTTAATATTTTGTCTTTTTAATTCCTTAAAATTGTTTTATGAAATTAAAAATTACTAAAAATTTGTTGGTCAAATATTAAAATAAAATATCAATTACAAGTTTGTTGATCGATTCAAATGTGTTTTCCAAATTCAAATCGGACCGAAAATTTACGGGTAAATCGTTACGATGGACACTTTTAAGTAAAGTTTAGAAAAAATTAATGAACTATACGCGATCATTAATACGCGTAAATTGTCTGCAGAGAGCTGCCTTTATAATAACTTGAAAATTCGATAGTAAAATGTACATCATGTACAAATAAAAAAGGACATTATATATTGTTTATGTAGATAACATTTACAATTTTTTTTTATCAAAATATAGGTAGGTACTATAAATGCTCTTATAAAATGAAAACCTTATTTAATCATGAATTTGTTTAATAATAATTATACATTTATAAAAATATTCCAAAATTAATATTTGTAATCTAAATAGATACCTAAGTTTATAATATTAAATTTTAACAGTTGAAAATATTATAACCAAACAATTAAAACTGCGGTATACTCGTATTATACCGTATTGCCTAGTAGTATAATATTATATATCATGTAACACGCGGTGTAATCTTCACTAATATCAGTCTTTTTCCTTTTTGAGTTTATTTATTATATATATATATATGGTTTTGATTATATACATATTTACACAATTATTCACATAATATCTATTAATATTACATTACATATCTACTAAAAAAATTAAATATATTTTTTAATAAGATAACAATAATACACTATAGAAACAATATTAAATTAATCAAAATAAACCCAAAACCATATTAGGTATATATTATTACATATTTAGTTTTCACATTATTTTAATGTCGATATTTTCTGCAACAATGAGGTTAAAAGTAATTTACCAAAATTATAAACATTTTTTATTCTTTCTTATAAAATATATATTTATCTAGATAAGTTAGTTTATATAAAATAATAACTATTAAACTAAAACAATACATAAAATGATAATTTTTTTGAATTATCTAGATAAGATAATAGATTATTCATTATAGGTATCTCAATAATGTTCAACACTATCTATATACAAATGGATTAAATCAAACAAGAATTTCAAATACTGAGTGCAGATTGACAAATAAATATATATATATATCTATATATATATATATTATATAAGGACTCCGCTTAAAAATGCATAAAAAATTGTTTTAATAATAATGTTATCTGGTACCAAGCATCTAATACGATTTTAAAACCATATAATTATAAGCACAAACTTGGATTGCAGAGCATAAGAGAAAAACATAAGCAAATAGACAATATAATAAACTCGTAAATATCCATGTTTCCCAGATTTTTAACGGGTGGGTGGTTCCCTTATAGTAAATAATAATAATATAATAAAAGTTCCGAGTTTAATTCGTATAATCGCATTCGCATTCATTAATTCATTAATATATATGCACAAAACTTATTACAATATAAAACGTTGATGACTTTTCCCAAAACATAATTTTCATGTTTTCCAACTTTTTGAATTATTATGAACTTACTTTTTATTATTATTATTATTACTTTTTTTTTTTGTATATAAAACAAAATAGGTAGGTACCCCTATTTAATAATATAATTAATAAAAAAGTATGCATCCGTAAATAATTAAATAAGTTTCCGATGACTTTGCGTAATCGACGATTGATCCACGATCAAACAGAATATTATATTTAAATTTAAATTACTAATAAATTTCATAAGAATAATACTTAACGTGACAATTTAATTTGACATCGAATATTATCATCGAGGCATGTGTGTAGCATATAGTGAATCATTCATCAAAGACACTTTAATCTGACATTTAATCATAGACTTACATATTATTATTATGGTTCCTACTCGTATATTTTGTTGGGATTATGAGGAATTTTTTTTCAGCAATATAATATGTAGGTATTTCATATAATAATGAATAAAGTTCCGTGTAATAATTAATAGTTATATAGAGTGGTACAAAAATAATGGCGATATAACAATTATGATAAATAATTAAAATCTAAACTTTTAAATAGGTCATAATCAAAAATCAATAAAACATACACACTTAAAATATATAGGTAGGTATACCTAATGATTAAAATTAAAAATAAATATATAATATACAGTGTATAGTGTTTAACTGTTTATATAATAACCAAAACATACCTATAAGTACTATATAAATAAACAAACGTTTTATTGTAAAAAAATAACGAATAAAAAATATTAACTAATTAAAATGTTTAAATTAACGGAAGTAGTTCTTAGATAATATAAAGTAATTAAAAATGTTTATGTTATTTTTATATGAAATGTAATTTTCAAGTATTATGCGAGCATTTGCATTCTTAGTTAAAAATAATCAGAAAATTTAAACATGCATTTCTAATAACGATTAATAAAAATTCACAAACAAATTTAAATTATTACTATAATATACGTTGCACTTGGAAATAAATTGTATTGATTTAGGATTTTTTTATAATTAATGTAAGTACTTATTGAAAAATGTGAAAATGATGCACTATAGTTACAGAACTATATAAACTATTATATTATTGATCACATATTATATATGCATATTTTAAAGTCCATGTGCTAATTTATAAATGAGACATACTTGAAAAAAAAGTTAATGAGCAAATTACGATTATTCGTCGTAGGTATAACCGATTAACGGGGATGGAGTAGGTAGAGGAAGTTATAAATCAGCATTTATCAATGTAATATTATTATTAAATGATAAAAGCAGGTGTGCCAGAAAAAATATGGATGTTTCATAATATGACAGTATTGTTCAAACAGTAATTAACTATTTCCATTGATAAGACAATTCATATAATTTATGTGTTTAACTAACAGTATATTTTACAATCACATATTCATCACCACTCCCGATTCTATTACTCAGCAAAATGTAAACAAAAAATCAATATCTATTATTATATACACGACATAAATATAAACAAATTTCTTCTTTACAACTTATGCTATAACTACTGCAAATACCATTTAATTGAAAATATTGGTCGTCAGTATTTTATTTATATTAATGCTTAATTAACTGGATTAATTATATTCTAAAAACCATAGGTAATAACTAATAACTATAAATATAGCCTATGGTTAATAACAAATCATTGACGGAAATCGGGGTGAAGGGGACTTGAGGGGGCTTAGCCCCCTAAAAGTTTGTCCCTCCCCCCAAAAAAATGATTGAAAAATTATTATATTCACCTACTTAAATATATTTATATGGATACTTTTGCTAAGAGACATAATTCGTTTAGTAAAAAAAGGAATGTCTGGTTTTCACAAACCACTACCTATTTTTGTTTTAATTTATCGATTTAACATGAAAATGTTATTGAATCTGTTTGTGTGGAAGAACGCACAGATTCCGAATTTGCACTGATTTAAAGGACCTAAATTCAGGACCTATTCAGCCTTTATTAAATGTAGTTAATTATAATAAAAATAAATAAAAGTATAAGTATGATTAAATGACGTCTCAATAAACTGTATTTTCAATGTTATATGGGAAAATAAAATAAAATGTCTCCCCATATAAAACCTATTTAGGTAAAAATCTAATGAAAAAATAAACAGGCGGAATATCTATTAAATAAATATCCAACAAAAAAGCACAGTGTTATTTTATTTTTTAGATTTTGATAAGTTTTTTAATAATAAATGATTTTTTTCTAATCTATAATCTATCATTTATTTATTTTTCATGTTAATATGATATGATTTGATTTATTAGTTATTTTAATTATAAGTCTGTCGTCAATGGTAATAAACGATATACAATATTAAATTAATTATACTAACATATTTATAATTTAAACTCAACATTATAAGTTGGAAAAATTTAATATCGAGCAAATTTTTTTAGCTGGTAATTATGTACCAGGTACATTGTACCTATATTATCTTACTCCCCCCTCCCAATGTAACAAATATAATATTATAGTAGGTACGCATATAATAATTTCAGAACAGAATATAAAATATTTTAAGTTATTGGGAACACAAACATATAGGTACTTATAGCCTATAAGTATTGAGTTTTGGAAAAAAAATAGTAACGATAATAATATAAATTTCATAAAACACACGTTTTAACAATTTTTAGTTGCGAATTTCTTTAAATAGGTAATTATAGATAGGCAACACCTACTGGGTGCAACTCCTTATAAGTGCAACACTTTTTCAGTAAGTCTAACGTCTTTTAAATGTAACAGTTTATAAATGTAACTTTTTTTGAGTGCATCACCTCATAAGTGCAATTCGTATATCTTAGGTTATGTATTATATCGGGATTCGGGAATAGTCAGTGACCGAAGTTTTTTGAGAAATAATACTGTTTATTTATTTTAAAAATATTCCGCCTACGGCGAAACCTGGCGTTCGCTTTCTAGAAGATACTTCACTCCTAAAGTGTTTCTGTTGAATAGGTTAACAATGTAGGTATAGATAATCCAAAAATGTATCGAACTTACTAATCTAGGATTTTTATTAGAACGCCTGAGTGTAACGGGTTTCACACATCACAAATACACATAAATTATATTAATTTACGTTTTGAAAAATAACACAAAAGTCCGACGATTTGAAATATATTTACCGATAAATATAATAAAATATAGTAGATACTTCCCCTACATATGTGAATTCAGTCATTATCGTTCTCGAATTTTTATATATGAGGAAATATTCGAAAGTTTGATTAAATATCGTTAAATATTATGATGAAAATTCATCCGAATATACTAATATAAATTTAATTAAAATTGTGAAAAATAATACGAAAGTCCGACGATTTGAAATTCATTACTATGAAATATATATGAGTATAGAGTATTGAGTTTGTACCTACTCTGTGAATCATTCAGTCAAACTTACCGCTCACAGGTTTTTTTAAACTATTGTCACTAGGTGGGATGCGGATGCCGAGACCTAGAGAAAAAGTCAAAAATCTAATAGGCGGAGTGGAATTCGAACTGGAACCCGTATCTAAAGTTCGTTTAAACTAGCCATCCTTAGGGCCGGTATTTCAAATGGGTTTATCATAGGTTTAAATTAAACCAAAACTATGATTAACCTTAAATAGTGAATGAGTAGCTCAATTCATTTCAATCTTTCACTTACCTAAGCTTCAAAAAAACCATATTTTGTTTTATGTTCCATGATTAACCTGCATGTCATCATATTTATTCTGTGTTAATATGTTATCATATTCATTTTTAATTTTTATATTAGCAAGATTTCTATCTGTGATTTATTTCAAATTATAATCAATTTATAATAGTAATTAACTGTCTAAACTATATTTTGTATACATTTTATTTATTTGTAATAACCGTGTGGTTGTGGCATGTATAGGAAAATTAAGTTTATTTACAGATCGTTTACTCAAATGAAACCTAATATAAAACTCAATTTCGTCCCATTCTGAATACGAAATGATCTGTACGATTACAATAAACACGATTTTTTCTCGACTGCCCAAGTCTACTCACAAATTCTATTATAGATTCATCATCACTTGAACTTGATGAAGAAGTATCCATAATTATAATATAAAATAATATAAAACACCATTCGTAAATCGTAATGATAATTATAATACCATAGAATATTCTGTGATAATACTATAATTATTCACTATTCACTTTTAAAGATCATATATAAACCCGTTACACCACTTATATACGACATATATAATACGTCTGTGGTTTAAACTATACCCCAAGCGTTCCTTAAGATAAGCCAAAGCTAACTAAAACTTGTTTCTTAAACTGTGATTGAAATACAGAAAACTATAGTTAAGCTTTACTTGGTCTTAAGCTTAAGCCTAAGTAGACATTTAAATAGTGGCCCTAAAGCTACTAGGCTGTGTAATTGAGATGAGTAACAGTCAACATTTATTACTTCTAAACGATTCAGATAACGGACGACACTGTATCTCAACACATAATATACACATACGACGATCGGAAAATAACGAAAGGTTCAGTAGGGAGTAAAACCGTCTGAGGAACGCGAATTTGATGTCCACGTAGTCGAAAAACATAACAAACACTGATTTCGGGTGTTCGACTACGGCGTGAGAAAAATTAAGTGATAACGACCGGACGGAATTTTCGGAAACGCAATTTTTCTTCCCAACGTCCAAAGTTCAGAGAAAAAAACGAAAAATCTTAAAACGGAGAATAGTTTAAAAATGGTAACGACTAACGGAAATGGAATACGGGACTAGCGGGAGCGAAAACGGGCCGGAGAATTATATAAACCGAAATAAGAGGCTTTTTATTCATGGAAAAAACGGCTAAAACAAATTAGTGTTTTATATATAGGTATAGAATTCAATAGAAAATACTAATAGGCACATGCAAATTACAAAGTACCTACATAATATTATAATTTAAAAACTTCGCTATATTATATACCTACTTTACCCAATGTAATTTTTTTAACACAATATATTAATATTTTAATTATTGAACGTATATATATAAGACCTCCATTTGTCATAATAAGTCAGTAGATATCATATAATCTTTAATATTGGTAAATTGTATAAAGTGAACTATTGCAATTACAAAAATCAGTGTTTGTTTATTTATTACAATAATGAACTTTACTCATATAGACTTCATCACCTCCTGCCAATTGAAACACTCAGATAATAATTTGTGATAAGCGAAAGAGGTAACTAATAACATGAATATAAATAAAAATAAAAAACGTAAAATGTTTGTTATCATTACATTTTATACAAAAATGTGATAATACGAGGAATTATCACAGATATCGTAAAACATACGAGTTGAAAATTAATTTCTTCTTCTATTATATAACACCACTTTTTGCTTAGTAAAAATGTTGTCTGTGGAATTTTGACTTGGAGCATAATCCATTTATTTTAGTGAATGAATAAACTACCTAATCAAAAATGTCGTTCATTATATGCTTGGTGAAAATATTTTGTAATTCAAACATTGAATTACGTAATGTACAACAAATAAATAATAATATGCCTACCTATAGCTGCTTTGGAAAGAATTTGTGTTAGTTAAATATAATAATAATATTGTTGTTCTGATGCAAATATAATGCAATGTGCATATACATTACTTATGTATTATATTTAAATGTTTGTTTATACTGCACGCAAAAATGTAAATAAAATAACATTGAACAAAGTGTCAATTTACCTATATATATTAAAACAATAGTTCATTTTAATAGTAATAAAGAGAAGTAAAATAAAAAGTATGTATAAGAAATAAAATAGAATAGTAGTGAAGAAAATATTTTTTTTATTCAAATCTGTTATTAAATTATTTTATTCAAAAAAAATATGTTTATCGGAAAAAAGGATTTTTATGAGACAGTTATAATTTGGACAATTTCTGATAAATAAATGGATAGAAAAAAATTTTCAGTCATTTTGTCGTACAAATCAAAACCCAAAATTGACAAAATAAAAATTACTACAAAAAAAAAAAATAATAACCTATCAAAATCTTGTGTCAGAAATAGGGGTCGCCACTTAAAAAAATTCAAGTTATGCGAACACAGAAAGAGTTGAACATTTTAAATTATCTAAAAATGTGTATCTCAATATTCCCAAGCTCCTCGCGAAAATGTATTTTTAATCCGAGGTCACTAGACAAAATTATTTAGTGTTACCTAAAACAAAATTACCACACTGTATACAATCTATCCAAGTAGTATTTAGTTGGTGATGGGTCGGTTCACATAACCGAGAGGTGCATACAAAGTACATATGCCGATTTTGAACATATATAGTTCGGTCGGTATATCGTTCAAGGGCTTAAAAAATTACCATACAAAAATATATTTGGCTTCCTAGTCGATTCATTTGACCGAACCGTGCATGGACTGTTTGTTTGTTCAACAAATAATCACGCGATAAATTGTTTTGGTTCCCGGTTGTTTCATTTTACCAGAATCATTTTCACGGATGGCATTCAAAACTGGTTCATAAGACATTATATATCTAATCTAATATAATTATAAAATTATAAAAAATCAATAAAATCCCAATTTCTGTAGTCGAAAAATACGAGGGAAAATGCTGTTTAGTTTTTTAGCGACTTTTTAAAAGAAATTTTAAATTATATATTATATATAGGTAAATTGTTTTTTTCATATATTCAAGTATTGTACAGACTATATAATAGTAATTAAATATAATTAAAAACAATTCAATTTATAAAGGTTTAAAAGTAGGATTTCGTTACTATAGGTGTAAGGATAGAATAGTTGGTATACAAGTTCAAATCCAGTCGGATCACCAATGTTTTTGTGTTTTACTCCCGTTATTTTAAAAATTTGAATTTTCGTAAAACCATCGATAAATGAACCTTAAAACCGTCCACATCTAGACATATGAACTCTGTTCACCGATGTTAAAAATCGGTATTCAAAATTCACAACGTTCGGTGCATGGAACAGAAAATGAACAGAGTGCTGCACCGGAGATTTATATAGGTTTTGAACCGTTGTTACTCGGGTACACGTGAATATATTTTTTAAACAATTAAAAACTAACGTTAAATTATTAATTTAATTAATGAAATTAATAAATTATAAAAAAATATATCATGTAAATTATTAACAAAAAAAACCATTTGATGAGATCTATAAATTGTAATACCTAGTAAAGTATGGATAGTTGGCAAATGCATATTCAAACATCAAATTTTACATTGAAAGTTTAATTTGATTTCTAAATTCAGATACTCATTATATGTAATTAATAATTAAAAACAAATTATTATGTTATATATGTAGAGGTAAGGCGCATAACAGAATTATAAAGTATAAACTTTTACTTTTAATTCTGCATATTGTACCATATACGTTTATAATTAAAAAGCGGCAAGGTTATACATACAGGGATACTGCAGGATATGCCTATTATTGAATTATATATAGTACGAATTAAATTTGAAAGTAATATGAATAATGATAAAATCATAGAATTCGTAAAATAATATTGTGAGCCGAGTTCGGTTTACTATAACTATACCTACATACATATACATTATATAAAGTATAATATCTAGTAGGTATATTAGCTGTAAGTCGACTTACAAAATAAAATTGGGGAAATCGATGTTTTAGATTTACATATTAAATATAATTATATAATATTATAATAATTAATTATAAATAGTTAATTTGGCCAACCCCAAATAGTTGGGAGAGAAGGCGAAGGAGAAGAAGATAATAATTAGTTACATAATATTATATAATAATTCAAGATTAATCTCGTGATTTATGTTATAATTACATAAATATTTAGGGTTCAGATTGTTTATTTTATAATTTTATATAGGTAGGTACAACAATAGTTTAAACACCTTACACCACAAGACAAAAAAATGATCAAAAAAGTCCCTATTATGTACGTCTATAAAATAATAAATGAAAAAATCCAACCATATTTCAAGGCTCTATAGAATCATTATTTTCTGAACGACAACAAAATATTTGAAATATTAACATTATACTTATAATTTAAAACGGATTTGTCATGTATTTTGTGATCATTTTATTTTATTTTTTTATTTCCTTAATAACTACTAGAAAATTCCGAAAATGACTTCTTTTAATAAGTGTCTATGTCAATTTTCTGATATACGTAGTTGAGCTATATGAAACTTTTAAAGCCTATTCTTTAATATTATACGAATATTTCAAAGCTTTATTTTTACTTAGAAAATATACAATTGAAGTATGATAAATATAACAACATATTGTAAAACTAATAGTTCTCGTTTTTGTAAAACTAGTTTCTTAGCTTCCTGTCTCAGATTTAATAAATAATTGATAAGGTTTTTTTCATTTACAAAGTTAGACTCAATTATTTATAAATTTACGACTCTCACTCATATACAACTCATGCAGGCAAAGAGAACCGATAGTGGTATTTTGTTATTAGATAGATTCAGATATGGCACATTGAATCATTTAAAACGTGAACTTTTTTTATAATAGAGTTCAGGGTTTAAAGAATAGATCGATTCCATATTAAAAATTAACAAATACTATTTAATGAAGTATTTACCTGGATTCTAAATATACCTATGTTAAATATAGAGATAGAGAAATAGGGTTATAAGAACATTTTTCAAAAAACTACCAACACTAAAAATAAAAGTTAAATTAATGGTAAGAATAATTTATTATTATAAGTTTTTCCTCTATTTTTTTAATAATATAATTTAGGTATGTCAATCAAAAACCGTAAAGAACAGTTCAAAGTTAGTTGGTCAGAATTAATCAGTACTGTTTTGTTTAATTTTTCGAGCAAAATAATCGAATTTCAATCATGCAATATTTTGAAAATATTTATCAAAAAAAATGTACTGTTATATATTCTTTTAAAATATACGTAGGTATACAATGGATATTTAACACGCTCAATCCCTCAATTGTTTTCTTCTTCCTTTACCCAGTATATACACTTATTTTTCCCCTTCTTTAAACCTAATTTCTCATACAACTTGTTATATTTTTCTTATTGCGATATTTACAAACAAAAATAAAACTTTTATAAAAGTATATAGTAATGCATTTAAAATCGATTTCACCCGAGCACAGCATAATAGGTCATATGGTTATATACTAATATTAATAATGAAAGTTCATACCTACGGTTCCATTAAATTAAACTTAAATTTTCCAGTAAATTCCTTAGAGATTCGCCACAGATACATAACCAATGTGAACTTTAAAAGACAATAATCTGAAGACATGGGCTGAACATCTAAACCACAAATTACCAAACTACCAACGTCAAATCATCGGCAAACGATATTAATTGTTGTTATTAAAATATATACGTTAAATTGGATATAATCTCGAGTATAAACAGCCGACATATCAAATGTCTATAGAGTTCGACGTTAATTTAAATTGTAAACGTACCTAATTATTTTTCTAATTTATAAACAGTACCTATGTATTAAAATTTGTATTGTACTACTTTTAACTACTACTTGGGACACATGGACGTATTTACATTCATACTCAAAACAAAGAATAGACGAATAAAACAATTGTATATCGACCGTTGACGTTATATTTTATTAGCATCGATTACTTATATATTTTAATAAGTATGCAATCACTATTATTATTAGTAATTCATTAATTCACGTGTCAAAATATTAAAGTCAAAGGTCATACAAAATGCAAAATAAGTAAGAGAAAACATTTGGATATTTTATTTCACCTACAGAAATGGTTTATATGTTAATGATGGATAAAAGATACGACGACATAGGAAGCTGTTGTGGTGACCTATGGTGAATCAGTTAGCTTCTTCGCTCGAAATTATTATTACCTATTAGTAAAGGCATATTAAAAACAATATACAAATTAACTGAAAAATTATATACTCGTATATTTAATATATATAATATATACATACATACATTATATACATTTATATATTCATATATTTACCTACATTATTATTACGTACCTATCTGATAAATAAATTTACCTACGTCGAAAAAACGTTAATTTCAGTATAAATAAATTACTATAAAGCATAAACGTTATAAATCATTAGTCACAAAATATTAATAAAAGTGTAGGTACATACGATATGTATATAATGGATATACGTAAATCGCGCTTTGGATTATATAATTCGATATTTAATGCCAGAGATTTAATCAGACAATATAATATAGAATTTAAAAAAATTAAAATTAATTATAATTAAAAATAAAAATAAAAATGTTGGTATGCTTTACACGACACACTACATGTTGTTTTCGTCGTATCATTTAAATGTATATACTATCTATCTACACGTAACATCCCAACATAAACACGAATTTTAATGTCTGTAATAACTTCGATTGTAGGATAAAAAAATGTATTTCCCTATAGAGTAAAATTGACCAGTTTTATAACCTTGACAATTGGAATCTTATAGCCGAGGACAGGAAACTAGTTTTAGATCAAACTTGTGTATAATAGTTATTAGTAATCCCGTAATATATTAATACTAAAAAAACGCATATAACTAGTTAAGGTTCGAAACGAGTGTTAATCGAACCTTGGTAGTCGAAATGTATTAATGTAATTCTTACTACCCAGTTTATTATAAATCTATGGACGTTTTATAACGCAACATTTAGCACCGACTATAGTTTCTATGATTATCAAAAAATGCATTTATTCATCACTATATAGGTACGTAGGTAAATATTAAGTACTAATTGATTTTTCGAGGAGCATCCGAATTGCGTGATGAAAAAAAAAAAAAAACGTCCGAATTGCATGCAGCATTTAAAATGGATCTGTCCAAATTGCATGCAGTGTTTAAAATCGGTTTGACCATAACAAATAAATAAATAATTGAAAACGCAGAAAAAATATTTTATAAAGTTATGTAAATTAAAAAGTAAGGAACAAATGTACTTTGCGGGACGCTATTTTTTACTTTTTTCCTATGTGTGTAGTGTGTACTTAGTACTATGTAAAAGTCTATGTTTGTTAAAAACTAAATTTTTTATAGGTACGCAAATGCGGCATCATATTTATCATTTCATATAATACTGCAAAAATTGTTCACATTTCTAAAATTAACACGTAAAAACGCATGAGAAAAAAAATATTAAAAAAAGTGTCCCGTAAAATACACTTGTTCCTTATTTTTTAATTTATATACCTTTTTAAAATATTATTTCTGTTTTCAATTATTAGTACCTAAAATAATTTGTTTATAATCAAACCGGTTTTAAACACTGTATGCAATTCGGACACATCCATTTTAAACATTACACTCAATTCGGACACTACCTGCTTTTATTTTTTTCTGCCGCATGCAATTCGGATGCAACCACTTTCCGGAATTTCCGAGGGAATTTCCTTATAGATACCTCTACCTATATTATTCGTTTTAAGATTATTTAAATGTATCAGTTTACCATTATAATACCCATTTATTATAATAATGATGGATGATGGATGATTCGTTGTTTTATACAAAAATTAATAATATAAATTATAATACGGAGTTCAAACATTCGTAAATTATATTCTTAAAATAAAAATAGCAAAGATAATGAATATTCAATAGGTTATTGTGCAGATAAAAAATATTATAATAAATTCGAATGGTTTAAAATGTTTGTAGGTAGCGTTTATAAAATAAATTACGTTAAAAAATGTAATTACGTTTAAAATAAATTAACGTTAATAAATATATACTGTATACATATATTGTAATTGTATTATTACCTATTATATATTATAAGTTATAACTTATAACCCTGATTATATAATATATGTATATATTAAAATTTTAAATTACAATTAAGATTTAGAAATATAGAGATATAGGTGATAGGCTCAGTAATAATTATACATATTAGTTATTAGATTCAAATTTATAAAATTAGTATTTAATTAGTCGGCAAATCTCTTTAAAATATCTATATGGTATTTTAATATTGTTTTAAAGCTCAAATAAAGTTTGGCAAATATTAAATTTATTCTCAAACATATACAAGTATAAGAAGGTACCTCCTATATTAAAAAGTAAAAATGCATAGGCTTGAAAAAATGACCGATATATAGCTAGGAAGGTAGTAACTAGTAAGTACCAATACTGACTTATTTTAAATTAAATTGTTATACATACATTTATTATGACTATAGTATAGCTGGTATTTAATTTATCAACTAGAAAAAAAACTTTTTTTACAAAAAATTGACCTAGATTTAGGTACAGTAATATTATGCATACAATTGAATATATCCGTTAAATGTTAAAACTACTGTTTAGCATAATAGAAGCAAGTATAATACCGTAGAACTTTCACACAGTTAATTCCGGCCAACTCTATATAGATACCTAATATACCCATAGGTAGTTTCGAAAAAAATGTTGCAACTTTTTTCAGTCATTTACAAAATATTACCGAAAACAGTAACATTTATGACAAGACTGTTTTTAACAAAATCTTTTTCGATTATTATTTTGTTACCTAATCAGAAAATAAAAATTTTAGACTTCAATTCTGTCCTATTACCTACTTATTTTAGCAGTTTATATAAGGTACATACAATTATAGAAATTAATATTTGACAAATATTTGCCATTATAAGCACAGCATAGAATTTTCAAATTTATTTTTCTATGTTTATTTTCTAAATTTTGAATTTTGATTTATTAGGAGTACAGTAAGAATTTCGAATATCTAAAAATGTAATACATGATTGGTGGATCGTATAGTAATATTAAATATATAATATATAATAAATACCTACCAATAAGTAATGATTAAAAAGTCGGAGAATTGGCAAAGATGTTCTTTTTTAAAAATGTTTAGTTTGAATTACAGCAAAATTGATTACATGACGATACTATTTTTAGATTTCTTTTAATAGCTTGTAATTTCGTGCATTAAGACTTGAAATGTTAATAGATACAAAAATAATCGAACTAAATGTATTATATTCTAAAACAATATGAAATAAAAACAACTAAGCAAATTTTATTTATACACCAAACATAAACGAAGGTAGGACAGGTAGGTAGGACTTAGGGTGGCCCTCTTTTGAAAATTAAAAAACGAGACATCAATAAAAAAAAAGTAAATATCGTAATAATTTTCTACCAAAATGTTCATAAATTGGTTTGAAAATGGTAAATGAACAATAAAAAAAAAAAAACTTTTCATTCATCAATTTTCTGCCAATTTTATTTTAGAAAAACGGTAAATAAGCAAAATACGGGATAAAAAAGGTACAATCCCGAAAAAACGGGACGTATGGTCACTCTAAATGAACATTAAAGAAGTAAGTAACAAATTTCGAACAATTAAATTTTTTTTAATTCCTTACAAATATAATTTTTAGTAATCGAGGTTCCCATTATTATCAGTATACTCTACACTAGAAAATATATTTTTTCTGAATGCATGATATTTGCCATCAAATTTAAATACCTACTAGTGATGGGAATAATTAGAATATTCGAATAACGGAAAAACGAATATTCAAAATTCAAATATATGTTAAATAATATTGCCAAAGGCCATTTCATTTACCAATTATAAACACACAATATGGATATCTAGTATACTTAAAATAAATACCTAATATATAACAACAAAGTCGTATTAGGGTTCTCCAAATGTTCATAAACAATAGGTAGGTACCTAATATGTGTGTTATTATTATTATTATTATTATTAGCAAACGGTATTTAAAATACTGATAACTTTATATTGATATCTTTCATACATTTTGTATAATTATGACATCTGTTCGAATGTTCGAATTATTTGAATTCAAATAATTCGATTATCCAAATATACTACCCTAAAGGACTTTGAGTTCTCTACATTCAGTTTCTATCAGCAGTTATATCCCCAGTATTATCCAATATATACCTATTTATATCCGTATTTTTAATAGATTACAATATTAAAATTTGTAATAATATTGAAAAATATTTACACATAAGTAGGTAATGGGTACATGTATTTATTATAAATTATAGGTACCTACTCCTATATTATAAATATATATCATAAGTAATAATTATCTCATGGTCTTTAAGAGGATGCTATACCCGAATTTTCTGTCTCCGTCCATCTAATTGGCAATATAGCAAAATTATACAACGCAAAATTGAAATTATGGCATTTTGGTTAGATTTAGAGCTTAAACACATATTATCAAATTTAACGAGAAGAATAATTTCGAGTGAATCTCATGGGCTTTTTGTAAAATATTGTCAGAAAAAAAGTTACGGCATTTTTAGTTTTTGATATTTTTAAATAGCTTTAACTTTTTCGTCAGAAGATATTTTACAAAATGCCCATGAGGTTGACTCCAAAATATTCCTCGCTTTAAATTTTGTAATAGGTGTTTATACTCTATATTTAACCTAAACGCCAAAATTTCAATTCTGCGTAGTGTGATTTTGCTATATTATCTGTTGGATAGACAGAGACAAAAAATGCGAGTGTAACATCCTCTTAAGTTATTTACGCTTTTAAAACTTACTGAACAAATGTCGATAAAATAACTACCTGCCTAATATTTAACTACCTAGGTAAATATAAGTGTAAATAGTAAATACAAAATAATTTTAAAAACCCGTGATTCATGATTAATAATAATGGTTTTATTTTATAAAAGTAAATCAATGGATATTTTAATGCATTATTTAAAAACGGAATTACCTTATTAAGTACCTAAAGTAATAAGTAATTTGGATAGAGGTGTAAACTTTAATAAATATTCAAAATGTACCTACATTCTACAAATATGAGTACTTTTAAAATTTTAGTTACCTTTCAACCACTACTTAATTGACTATTACTTCTTAAATTAACTACCTATATACCTACCCACCTAATTCTGAATTTAATTATAATGATAAAATATTATATTTTGCTTAAATTATCCTTCTGCTTAAATATCTAATACCTAAATCGGTGCTGTAAAATATTTTGTAAAACTTTAATAACTGTACTCATTACCCTTTTGGGGTGTTAAAAACTTTAAATAAATAAAAAAAAATAAAAAATAAATATTGTTTTATTTATTGATCAACGATTTTAACCCTTATTTTAACCATAGAATACTGAAAACAATAAAACATAAATATTTACAACTAATAGGTATATTATATGCATATACTATTAATAAAATATCCTAAAAAATATGAATGCTTTCAAAACTATATAGGTTTATACCCTTTAGAATTTAGGATATGTGTTTATAAATATTTATAAGTCTAAATTGGTCTCAAATATTAATAATAAACAATGGGTTAGGTACCTTTTTTTATAAATAGGCACTAGATACCTACCTACATGACAATAATAATTTTAAAAATAAACAATGAACAAAAAATTGGTCATTGAATGTAAACTTACTTTGGTATATCTAATTTCTTAATTAACTTTTTGAAATGTATTAAATGTATATTAAAAATAGCTAGATAAGTAGATAAGCCAATAAGTTATAAAATGTCCTTATTAAACTCTTAACCTATATTATTAACTTTTAGCCATTTCACTTTAGTTTACATTTTTAAGCAATTTTACTATTTTATTTTTTTAGTTATTATTTACCTAAAATGTGTAAATATATGCTGACTGATTATTACATATGTAACTCATTTTACTGATTGACGAAACAGGTGTCATCACACTATTTATGCCCAAGAGTACATAATGTAAATTGACTCAATCTAATAAAATGCAATTAAGTTTTAATCAGTTTTAATAAAAATAAAATAACTTCTAACACCAAACTTTATATTATATTATAGAGGCGCCTTCCTTTGTAAATACATTTTATTGACACTACTGTACCTACTACCATTGATTATATATTATAATATATATACAATGCTACTACCTACCTACCTATTTGTAAAAATGATTAAATTAAATTTTAAGAGGATCAATTAGGTAGGTAAGTAGGTATGTATTAATATTTTATTATTACTATAATTTTGTATATATACCTAATGATAATATAGGAACTTACATGTTTTAGAATGGATCAAGCAAGAGGTAATAAGTTTGCTCGTAAGTTTGTTAAATAAAAAACAATAAATCATTAGCCACATACATTTGACACAGATAACACATGTATATATTATTTTAGCATAACAAAATTAGCATATACAAATTACTCCTAATATCTATCATTTCAAAATATCCATTGTTCTATTTTCATTTTAAATACAATATGGATCAGTTAACTACAATAAAATTAATTTGAATAATTTGTCAACACAATTTGAAATTAAAATTTAGCTTACCTATAAATCATACTTTCATTTTATTAGTATCAAACTATGTAGGTACCTATGCATAATTCATCATTAGGTAACTGTTATTTCAATACAGTGAAATCTTAAATATCACATAGGTACCTACCTACATTAGGTATTATTTATTATCAAATGTATAAATGTATAACATAGGTATATCGATAGGTACTCATTACATTGTCCAGAATATTGCCTATAACCTAATTTTCACAAATAATAACAGACAACTAAAAATTGTATCGTACATATTAGGTGGGTAATATATTTACAAATAGTGTTTTTTATTTTTTGTTTTTTTTTAATTCATCTAAGTAAAGAGTTTAAGTACCTACCTAGTTTTAAAATTTTAGTTTTAATAACTAATTAATTAGGTACTTTATATACTTAATTAGTTAGGTACCTATATATATATATTGATTACACATTATAAAAGTTATTACTTATCAACAGTAACCGACTGGACTAACTATATTAAGATTTCTACCGATTAAAATCAATAAAAGTACATATCCTAAGTATATTTTATAGTATAAAACAACAAGTTGAATACTTACATAGGTAGGTTTTGCAACATTAATTTTCTACTTTGGTTAAAATTCAGGTTTAAATCATTCTTCATACATAATAAGTATATATTAATATTAAACACCTATATTAATTATCAGATAAATAGGATGTATAATATTAAAAATTTAAGTTTTTTTATGTGTTGATATCACCACAGTTACCTATGATTTAAGTAATACCCAATTATACCTACAATTAGATTATGAAGTACTTACAAAGTGTTTATCATAAAATATGTTTTATCCCACTGGTAAAGATTGAATACCTAAAACCTATTTCGGTTTTATACAAATGTTACTCTACATGTTACCTTAAATACAATTATCAGTTATTACATTATAGTAATATATACCTATGTAAATACAATTAGTCGATTATAATCTACTTGTCTGTACCTAAGTAGTGAATTGTAAACAATAGTAAATATAATCTACGTTTTCCCCCCTTTTTCCTATGGTACCTATGTACCCCCGTAACTACCTATATAGGTAAATATATATATTATATATATATATATATATATTATAATAAAATTATAACTGTGAGCTTTATTTAAACATTAAATAGTTTTCTGTGTAGGTATAAACGACAATAAATCGACCAGCTGTGCCTAATGTTGACAATAATAGTGTATTTTTTTTAATTACTTATGTGACCAACCAACTAAGTAGACGTTGAAATATTAGTTTATATTATGTATATATACAACAACCTAATAGATGCCTACGTACCTATATACACCTATCAAATAGATAACGAGCTGTTCGTTGAGGCATACCTACCACTAATAGGGTTCTAACTGGATAAAAAGTAATTTGGCCCAGTGCTGGCTAAACGTTTTGGGTACTTGAGAAAAATGACTGCAGATAGGTATGTATATAATATTATATGCGTGCTTTGTTTTTAAATGTTTGTTGGTAATTGGTAAGGGCAAATAAATGTATTCGAACAGAGTTCTGCGCACGGAGGTACCTACCTAATTGATATTTTTAACAATTTTTTTTTTTTACTCAAAGTAAAGGATCTATTTTGAGTTTACTAGGTTGTATTTTGTCCGCTGACGGACACAGAAATACGGGGTTTTCGGGTCGAAACGTGCGTCTAGGAAACGATGGCAGCGATAATAGCCGGTGTAGAAAAGATCGGGTAGGGAAAAAACCAAAAACGACAAACATTACTGGATCTAGAGACGCGTTCGTTCCTTACCTGGCGGTGAGGCCGTTCGCCTTTGCGGGGCGAACGCGAAGCGACTTTTCCGCGGGCGGCGTCTACGAGACGTACGATCCGAATGCCGGGCGGCGTTCGACGGCGGCGGTCTGCATGTTCACGGCTGCCCGACGACGTGTGCCCGGAAAAACCACTGTCGGCCCCGTCCGTGCCGCGGACTTTCCGCGCGAGAAAGCGTTTCGGCTGCCGGACGGAAAACGATACGATACGATGCGTCTTGTATTTCGCGTACGTATTACTCGCCGGATTACTTACGAAACGACGGAGGGATTTTTCGTTTTTTTTTTTTTTTTTTTTTTTTTTATTATTTAAGTTTTTAGCAAACGGGACGACGGCGACGACGACGACGACGAACGACGGGTAAAAAATCGATGCGCGTCGGACGATGGCCGGACGATATTATCCCGGGTTCAACGAATCATTTTCCGCACGCGATTTCCGTCGGCTTTGATCGCGAACTTGGACTACCAGACGTGATACTACTGACTCGGCAGACGACTTTTACACGGGCTTATCGTCGCACGCGTTCGATTTTACAATTTCACTCCTACTCCCACGCACAAAAACTCTCACTCGCTCTCTCGCCACACGCACACACGCACACGCACATGCACACACACACAAACACACACACACACACACACACGGTACTATAATAATAGTACGTATATTAGTGTGTACACGCACATACACGTATATGTATATTACAGAGCAGTAGTAATCACTATCCGTCGGCCGCCGCCGTCTTATCAGTCCAGCGGCGCCGCCCGTTATCACCGCCATCCATGGAACATACGCGACGCCGACAACCGTTTCGTTCCACGGCCGGCGGCGGCGACGACGACGACGACGCCCGGCCCGGCGTTTTCGTCTTTGCCGACGACGCGCAACGTTCCGCTACGCGCACTATCGTGTCGCCACTCTCCGCCATCACGTCGTTACATGATAATATTATAATATATATTGTTAAAAGTTCATGTCTCCCGCGCAAGGACGTAGAATGCATTTCTTTTTCTACTTTTTATATTTAATCGTTTTAAAACGCGAACAAATATACTATAAAATGAACGTAAATACGAACATTTTGGTTATTTCACTGTAATTTAGAAAATAACATTCCTATATAAAATATTATGTACTTATATACGCGGGATATAATGTGGAGTGGGAGGGCGGAATGGCCAATATAATACAACAAAGTTGGGTAATCTTGTACTTGGCCAAGTATTATGAATCTTTATAAAAATAACGATCGCTGTTTCAAAATTATTTCGAGAATTTTTTTTTAATTTATTACGATTTTTCGTACTTTTCATAGACAGTCGTTTGAGAATTCTAACGATTAATCCCAGCGTTATTATTTTTGAAATTATGATCACTATTAATAACGCCTAACAAAACCACTCGTGATAATATATCTATCGATATCAGTGTTGGGAAGTAACGCTTTCGTTTTTTTTTTTTTTCCGGGATGAGGCTGGAACGCGTTCCTTTTAAAATAAAGGAACGAGGAACGAGGAAAAGTTCCTATTTATGAAGAACGTGAATTCTCGTTCCTCCTATTGTGTAAAAAATAGTATTTATTATGTATGTAATATTAAACACACATTATTAATTATTACCTACGAGACACGAGTATAATAAATTTTAAATTTTTATATTTTATAGAAATTATTTAATGTTGAGTGTTGGTATATCACTGTATATTAGTTGACATTTGAAAATAATTAAATGACAAAATATTATCACAGAATATCTATTCTAGGTTTGAGATAAATAACAACCACGAACTACGATAATGTGGGTGGACTTACAGGTTACGAAAAACGGAAAAATAGTTCAATGTGTTCAATATATTATTATTATATATTTTTATCTATGAATGTGTTTACCGTGTGATATTTGCCAAATTGTTATTTATACAATATGTACTTAATAAATAAAATTACAATAATAATTTAATATCCAAATACCTACCTATTTTTTGATATTTATTTTTTCAATTGTAAAAATATACCTAATATAATTTTCCACTATTATAAAAAAAAAAAATTTAAGGAACGAGTTATTTTTTTAAGAAACAAGTAATTAGAATGAATTCATTTTTGAAAAAGAGAACGAGGAACGTGAACCAATTCCTTTTTAAAAGAAACTTCCCTAACCCAACACTGATTGATATAAGTACATTATCAATGCTCAAAGCACGATTAACATATATGTTTAGAGGTGTATAATATGGACTATATATATATACAAATATGGTAACTGAATAGTCGCATCGAAGTAAACAATGATAATAAATGTAATAATTTGTATTTTAGATTCTGAGCGTAGCGAGGGAACTATAGTGGTTTTACAATGATGTTTATTTATTTTTTTTTTTTTTTTCTGTTAACAAATTTACTATCAGAAGAAGTGCTCCGATCTATACAAGCTTACATGGTTTTCGGTAGCAAATTTCATCTAGTTGGTACTTTAAAGAGGTCATTTTGCGATTTTCTCAATAGTTTTTTAATGCGTAAGGAAAGACTACCAAGAATTGATGAAAAAACGGTAAATTTGCGGTTTCGTCAAATCGGGAATTTTCATTTCTTCATAATTCCGAAAATAAAGACTTGAAAATGTTGACATTTTTATCCAATATTTAATTTAGTAATCTATTTACGATGATTAAGTTTTTTTTTAATTTTTTACAATTTTGGGTCATTTATAGACATTTTAGTTTTTGAGGTTTCTAAGTCCTAAGAGGGTAATTCCTCGAAAATCCGTAGTCACAATTTTTTTTTATAGTCATTTTAATTTTTTCGACAAAATTATCAATTTTGAGGTATTTAAGTCCAAATAGTTGGTAAAATGAGATTTTAAGACCTGAAAAAAATTAATATAACGTTAGCCATGCATTAATTTAACTAAATTTACATAATATTTTGTTCGTTTTCAATATTATATGTCATCAACTGAACATTCAATAAAATATACTGTATAATATTATGTAGTAATAACTGTACCTACATGAAACTGAGCTATTATAAATGTATCATATTACATTTTAAAATATGCATAAGGTCACACTAAATAGTAAATACAATTTTTTCTTTTTAATCTAAAATGCAAGTACCTAGTAGGTACACCTAGAATTTACACCTAGTACCTATTACCCTAAATCTTAGCAACCTAAGTAATCTTTATATAATATACACTCATAAACCTAATAGTTCGTAGGTATAACATTTAAAATTTTTCAAATGTATTTATATAGCACGATTTTTTCGAATACATACCGTTTTTGGCATTACAATGTATGAAAATATTTCATAAACAATAAGGAATCTGCTATCTGCACATTGTACCAACCTATACTTGAGAAAGGTTTTTTTTATATTTGTATACCAACATAGATACATAGATAAACATCACAAAATAAAATAGGTATATAGTACAACACGATCTATATGATTTAATTATAAAATAAGCTAATATCAAAAAGCCGGTCAGTATAGGGAGTGGAATTTTACAGCAATGATAAATCTTTTTATCATTAATTTTCTTTCGATAAAACGATTATCTAAGTGGAGCTCTGTGTGCTTTTTATGACGTCAATATACATAGTTCTATAGTAAATATTTGGTGTAAATTTCAAGTGTGCCATTTTTATTTTACAATTTATAATAATAAATCGGTCCTTCTTTGGTACTTATAAATATTATATAGGTATGGTTACCTACAACCTATGTATATAGTCCGTAACCATCACCAGTTTATTTGTTATTTTCTAATTTATGATGTTATTATTTCCCATATAAAAGGTATTCGTTACACTTTTAAAAACTACTTTACTCCGTCTGTCAAAAAATGTGTGTAAGTACATACATGAAAAGAAAACACATTGTAAAACCAATACATTCTTCGCTACGCTCAGAATCTAAAATATATATTTTGAATTATTAATATTAGTATAATCTGTAGATATAGGTATATTATATACAGGCACCAGTACGTAATTAGATAAGTACCTGCTATATTCTATCAATACTGGTACGTAACGACTACAAATATGATATTTCGTTCGGATTAGTAAAATGTTTTTTAAATTATTAACATTTTCGTCACTTAAACCAAAAAACTTTTACTTTACTTCTGCCCAGAAAAGTGTTTACATACATACATACATACATACATACATACATTTGCCATTTTTTTAGGGACGACATCAGATTTTTACATAGCCCATTTTCTGTTGATGAACAATAATATAAATTGGTTAATTTTTTTTTTTAATCTAAGATATTCTAACCTGGCACCATGCAGAGCCATAAATAAGAAATATTCATGGGGGTGCGACAAAAATTGCTGACGAAAAATCTCTCCTTCAAAACGTAAATAAGTAAAAGAAAAGTCTTATAATTTTTTGTACAATACGTAATTCATAATCCGTAAAAAAAAATGTATATATTATAGAGATATATAATAACATAGGTAATATAATAAATATAATCAATGATATTATCAATAGCCGTGTCTGGAACCGTGTTCTTACCAGTTACCATAAAAATGAGCATGCTAATTCAGAAGTCAGTTGTATTCACAGTATTATGGCGACACTGTTTATACTTATACAGTTATCACTTATCATTGGTTTTATACTATATACAGTTATTTAACAATAATTGTGTTTGAATTTTTACAATAAAATACCACTTTGTTTTGTGAAAATAGTAAATGACTAATTTATAAAGATAACATAATGTTTAAAGTTTAAACTATGCCTTCTTTTTCTAACAACTAAAAATTGTTAAATGGACATTTTTGATTAAATAGTCAATGTGAACTGGTTCCACCAGAGAATACAAAAAGTGAATACATTAAAAACAAAAATGTAACAAATAAGTTAGAAAGGGCCTGAAAAGATAACGATAACGTATAGGCTGTTATTACGACCTACGGGTGGTTACTGGAAAGTCAAATAATTTTGGGGGGGGGGCGGAAAAACATTAGCGCCCTGGTGCCAAATTTCTGAATACGTCTCTGAAATTATAGGTAATTGAATTCGGATTAATATATTTTTTAAATTGTTAACATTTTCGAAACATTTTATTTAAAAATGAATTCAAATTTCATAATTTTATTTAATAACTAACGGTTATTATTAAGATTTTGTAAAAGTTTTCATAACGGTGAAATTACATCTATGTATGGTCAATACTTATTAATTATTACTATCATGGTCTATGCGTATATAGTCGTTATTCCTCCATGTAGCCTCCATAACCAAGGGTTAAAAACTTCAAATTGCAATTGATGTATACCTACCTACTAATTAATGTACAAAATCAATACATTATAAATAAACTATAAATATAATTATTATTAATTGTCATTTGTACGCATTATACTGCATTTTCTAAATTTAATACTGAAATAAATAATATAAAATAAATAACTTATATACCCTGATGTTAACATTATATTATTTATTATCCAATTTATCTTATTAGTGAGTGTTTTTTTTTAAATCAATAAAAAATTAAAATCAATAGCCTTCTAACAATAATATTATTAAAATGTTTTCGTAATTCATAATAATATTACCTAAAACGATACCTACAATTATATAATAATACGTATATACCTATATTCAGTTCCGGATCTAGGGGGGGGGGCGAACTGGGGCACTTGCCCCGGTCGCCATTATGATGGGGCGTAAAATGTAAAAATATTTAAACTTTTCAATCCGCTTTTGGAAGTGGAGTCCCATTGATCACTTTTAATTTTTCATAGAAATTTTGGAATTTTGGTAGAACATGACGAATGACTTTTTTTTTTTTTGTATGCTTACCTATTCAAATTTAAAAAGGGGCGCTACAATTATTTTTGCCCCGGGCAACAAATTCTCTAGATCCGGCACTGCCTATATTATACCTACTTTATGATCAAATCGATCTCAAGAAATCGCGGATAGTTTGTTTTGACGTGAGAATTCTCAATTGATAATCGCTTCATTCGCAACCTCGTACCTACAGTCGTACCCATACAACATGTTAGTTTTAGTTTAGATTTTTGGCAATAAATTACAATTTGACATCGTCAAAGTTCACGGTGTCATTTTTCTGCACTCGTGTTGATAATAAATACACTGTATTTTCATATGAAATTTACATTATCTATTGCACTTATCATCCAGTCGATACTAATCATTTTCACACAAAAACTGTATACAATCAGTGTACACGAGTAGCTGGATGCAAAACGCTATGTGAAACAGTACCTAAACCTATACGTATATTATATATTGATTTTGTTTTCATTGATTCCAATTAAATTTAAATGAGCAAGTGACGCGAGTAGTATTTTTGCACTGGAGGAGACCCCTTTATGTACAGCGCCGCATAATCTGACATCTCAGTAATCGGGTCTACGAGTTTATACAATGAAAGGCCGGATCACTGTCGTGGATTATTGGAAAATCCGATTTACTACCTATAAAAATGACTAGATTTTCATCATTTATAATATTATGTAGCACATTGAATATAGTTTTCGTAAGTTATCGTTTTATTCCTGAATATGGCGTAAGACATAAGTATAGGCACATTGTTTTATGTTTGGGAATATAACGATTACCTATATATTTATATCGATAAGCCAAATACCGGATGTGCGTAGCAATCGGGGTTGTCGTTATATAAAAGTTAGTCAATAGTTTTTGTAACAATATATATCCTACTAAATTATCGAATAATAATTTTTTTCCCCCAAGAGAAATACTACCTATATTTATAAATAATTAATATATACATTTTAATTGCAACTGTAAAAATACGCAAAATAAAAAAAATATGGTCGATATATATGGGGAGAATGTGTCCCCGTTGTGTCCGTCCATCCGTCCGTAATTACTCTAGTACGTATATATCATATAGTTACGAGGAACATGATTGTTAATTTGGTAGCCGGTAGGTATTACTTACTAGGGAGATATATTATTATTTTTTGTTTTATAATATTGTTATTACGTATAGTTACAAGAAACATTGTTGATTTTACAATCAATTGTTGTGTTTATATTTTGTTATTCATAGTTACTATTATAGGGGAATAGAAAACAGGAAATATAGTATGTTCGAAGAGTGTTAGTCCGTCCGTCCGTCTTTAAAATCCGTTGCCGTGGGTACCAATATCAATATTTACAATGTATGTTGCTAGTTTAAGGTGATTTAAGTGTAGTAGGTTAAATAAACTGCTTATTGATCTATAGTTTATTGTTTAAAATACGTTTAGAAACCGGGAATTTTCTCGCTTGCAGGGTGGGTTTTCCAAATTCGTATTTTTAAAAATTTTAGGGTAGACACCACGACAAAATAAACAGGCATGATTGCTGAATTATTTCACGCAGAAATTCTTCCCCAGACTTGGAAGAAAACTATTTTTCATGGAATGAAAAATAATTTCCGCGGTAATTTACAAATCGTATCTTTTACACTAAACTATGGAATAGAGACCTATTATATCCTTATAGTGTTTGTCAATTTGTCCGTCCGACTGTCACCCAAAATATTTTTTTAATTATAAAATATTGTTCTGAAACGCACAAAGTTCTTACGGGTGAGGAAAAAAATCAAGAAGGCAAAATTACAACCGTGAAAAGAAAACCAAGTGATGAATAATCAACTAATTCGAAATGCAACTGCTTGCTCTTGCTAGGTATCAGTTCTACGAGTACGTTTGAAAGAAATAAAGCCGTAATAAAACGTTGTCAGTCCTGTTTTTTCGACATATTTTATTGGAATAAAATATTGCTTATCGTATTGCCGTTTAATTATTACCATAAATTAAATACCTGATGTACATATCTAACGATATACCATTATATTATAAGTAAATATTTTTATTAATTTTATTTTATCTTATACAATAATTATAATAACCATTACACAGAAACTTGGAACGTTCAGATTTTAAAAATATAAACGGAATAAAAATTTAAAAGTTTATAAAATGAATAAAAATGTATGTACTTTTGTTATTCTGTGATCATATAGATGAACGAAATCAATATGCATTTTTCGTTATCTATATCTGTGTTAATATTGTGAATTGTGATATCGACTATAAAATATTTTTTCCTCCAGTTTTTCATTGTTTTTGCCAGGTCTGAGGAATCTATGCACAATGATAGGAAAATCTGGTCGATTGGCGATCATGCCTGTTTATTTTGTCATGGTAGGTACCTCTTTTAAATTTTGTAAATTAAACCCTAAGTCCGAGAGTAATAATTATTTAATTGTGTATTACCAACATATTATTTTCATATATCGTACGAATTTTAGGTCACATCTAGTCTTAAAACGTTACCTCAAAAATATTAATTTTTATAAAGAGTCAACATTGGAATATTGGAACCAGCTATAACCTTGAAAGAATAGAAATGAAAAAGTTCGAGATATTGTGAACTTTGCTGGCAAAAATATCTAGACCATTAAGCAAAAATCTGAAGTCATTTTGAATATTTTAAAAAGTAGTTATAGGTGTTATAGGTTATTGGGCGATATATGAACTGTAGAATAATTATAATAACAATGATATAACAACAATGATGTTAATACGCATAGATATATAGATTAGAGGAACCAAGACCCAAGAGTGTTATGTCATATAACCGTACAGGTATTCTGTCTTTTCTTCCCACTGCTCCTCCGAAATGACTTCTAAAAATGACATAAATTCCTTGCGTGTTTCAGGATACTTATGATCAACTTTTGAATTGACAAGGAACGTACCTAGTAGGATAGAGATCATCAACGAACTATATGTACCTACATTTAGATGTTTAATTTGTAATATTTCTGTTTTAAGCATTTACATTAAATTTAAGAAGGATGAAATATTTTTTAAAGCTCTTCCGTCCCCCTATTCTATTTTTCTCGTTCGAACATTGGCGCAGTTTATGATTATAGAATATTTCTGTATACTTCTGATGATAAAACAATTTTTAAAAATGATTTAATAAATAGAAATAGAAATATCATAACCGCAGGACAATTATTTAAGAGGCGCGTGTTTCGTGAAGTTTTTTTTATAGTCAGGGCCTGTTTACGATGGTACGTGCACTATGGCGTATTATAATACAATCAGTTCATAGAATTTTGTATTTTTAAACAGATTATTGTCAGTAACATAACATTATAGTAATATTAGTTAATACCTGTCCTACTGAACACTTATATTAAAAAAAAAAAAAATACATTATACCCTATTTATTAATCATTTTTACGTGTCAGTTTTTATAATATATAATGTAATGTAATGTGTTTTTTTAATTCATATCAGCGATTTAGTATACGTTTTTCTCAGTTATCATAATAGTTTGTTATTACCACAATTACCGTGCGTAATTTTTTCTCTGGGTTATCCGCGTCTCTTTGTTTCCAGTATACCTTTATTTATTTTGTATTTACCATTAGATGATACACACTATTTTATGTTTTATTTAGGTTTATTTAGATGATTCACCACATGTATATACTTGATAAAACAGAATAACTCAATTTTTGTTTCTATTAAAAAAATAATAAATACCTACTAGATATTATTAAAAAATACTATTTAAAAAAATCGAGTATACTAAATTAAGTTAAAAGTATCTGAAGTCTTGTCAGCAAAAACACTACAGTAAATCCAAATAATAAGCAAAAACTCACTCAATAGGCGTACCCATATGGCTATTAATTATGATGTCATGATAAATGCAGATACGGTATTTCGGACTACAGTTCATTGGAAAAAAAGGTTATTGAAATTATTTAAAATTTTATTCATATATTTTATTTTTTTTTTTTGTAATAGTTGTCAGAGACTAGAACCGCACCGAAAATAACCGGTTCTAGGATTAACAAAGCCTTTAGAGGCCCCAGAGCTGTAGGTCAACATGCCGTTTTCATTGGCTCATTTTAATTTTGCGCTATCGTTATCACGGATATTATTTTATATTGTGGTCTGAATTAAGTTATCAATTATTATCATCTTTTCAATCTACGAATTCTTAACAACGTATTAAATTATGAATCGGTAGTACATATAAAATATATACAAAATATAGGTAGGTACCTACCTACCTATATAATATTAATGTGAATCAAAATAACTAGTTTAAATACGGTTAAAAATTTTGGGAACTGGAACCGAACCGATACCTTTATTTTTATTTTTTTAAATAAAGGACCGTCGTTAACCCCATATTGGATTTTTTTCTCGTTTAGATTGATCAGATATTCTATGGCCGCCTAATATGTTATTTACTACGTACTGTATTATGTGTGCCTGAAGTTTCGACTGTAATCCCCCATGGGTAGGCCGATAGGTTGTGTTTAGGTTGTTTGATGGAGAATGTCCCGGGTTCAAGTGAGGCCGAATCGGAAATTTGTTCCACGAAATTTGTCTGTTTGTAACATTTATTTTCTAATGTTTATAAAAGATTCATTTTCTTATATTTATTAACATTTAAATTTGGTCCATTCAATGAAAAACAAATTAATATAAAATCAAAATTAAATGAAAAATAAATATTTATAAAATATTGAATATTGGAATTTTAATGTTTATTAAATATTTTCATGTTACTTGGGTATAACCATATTATCACACATTAGTGATGATACCGATATAATAGTAATAATTGTTATCAGTATTAATAGGTATATGATACCTACCGCATGTCCGCATGTCCGCATTACCATTTACCGGGCACGTTATATGATTAATGAACGTCTCGCTTTTTCCCGTTAAAATAGTTTTGTCTTTACTCATTAACATATTAATAATAATAAATTCGTAGGTTCTTAATAGGTAAAAAATTATTCGATTAATATTCGAATTAATGCGTATAAAAATGTATAAAAGACGGATGTTGGTTGAGTTTTGATTTTGATAAAAACAATCGAGATTCAAATATATAATTACATAAAAAATGTAGACGAACATGTAGGGAACCTATATATTCGTGGAAATATATTTTAAGAAAAATCCGTTTTATCTTTGAAAAAATATTAAGTGTCCAAATAATTATACGCAGAGTATGGAGAGGGAGTAGAGTTTAAAAAATAATCTGTTTTGGAATCTGCAGTTATTTCATTAAAATTAAGTAAATAATATAATATATACCTGAACCGGAACTTGAAATTTTAATTGGTTATTTTTATTTGCTAAAGTCTCAATGGACTAGAGCTTTTATTCGTCTTTTAATATAATTAATTAATAATAATAATAGTTTATTCAACTCAATTTAATATATACATAAATACAAATTAAATTAAAAGACAATATGAACCGAGTTGATTACCCCTCTCCTTAAGCATGCTTGTGATGAGAGGGAGAGACTTCAGATATTAGTTATACAGGTAATAATTTTAAAAAAATAAAAATAAAAAATAAAATTTAATTAAAATTTTTTTTTTTTTAATTTATGAAAGTGAAAATGATTACAATAGTATAGTACAAAAATAAATAAAAACAGAATGGAACTTAAATAATAATGAAACATAAACAGAAGGTTATTGATATTAATG
>JAIPRL010002384.1:0-61082 GCA_025469235.1 Pemphigus obesinymphae | reverse complement strand
GTATACCTAAAAAATATATATGTATACAATTTATAGTATTCACAATTTCACAAAAAAAAAAAAAAATATTTAATATAAAATGTTCCACCAAAGTACAAATTTATAATGTATCTATACCTTTAAAAATGATAGATGCATACATATTACATAGGTATTGCAAATTTTTTTATTCCGGTAAATTATTTATAAATAGGTACTGAGTAGGTATATAATTAATATTAAGAGTTATGTATACTATACCTAAGCTACGCTCAGAATTGTTTTATTGAATGCAATGATTTATCATTGCTTTCAAATGCAATACATCCACCTAGAGTATCCTGCCCAGTAGCGAAGTGCATCCACCCATACTGACACCCGACGAGCGATATGCTTCCACCCCCTACTGACCGGCTTTTTTTTATCTTTAATGTATATAAATATTAATAATTGTATCATCACTTTGTTAGATCCAATAAAATCAATGATTTTTTAGTTAATTTTCAATTAAATTTTTTGATTTACCTACTAATTTGTATTTTATATTTTAAATGCATATAATATACATTTATTTGAAATATAAATTAATATGTCAATTAATATGCATTTTGTATTAGGTTTAGTTCTTAAATTAAAAAATTTACCCCCTTCACCTGATGGTCTTTTAATAAAATATATTGTCTCGTGTAAAATATTTTCTTACATGCAGCGTGTGCGTATATAATAGTGATAACAAAAGACCCTTTGCTTGGGTTTCTTTTGTTGCATTTACGCTCTCAACGACTTTTCGGCGGCCGTCTCAAACTAGAACGCAATATGTAACCGAAGTGACACCGGAGTGAAAAAGATGCCGCATATATCTATAATAGCCTAAATATATAGAAAGGGTAATGTAGAAAATAACATGATCAGATTTACCTGTGCTTGTTGTTATATAGCCTTTGACCAACGTGATCTTCGAACAGTAGTCATGGTGATATCGATTCACATACAGATGCGCCTGTATACTAAAACTAACCCGTCATATATGCATTTGTGAATGAAACATTTATATTAGTATGCCCGAGACGTCATTTGCAGGGTGCAAAAAAGTGCATTGGCATCCACGGTTTACTTTCCTATATTTTTTTGAAAATCTAGATAATGCTACATTCATCCCGATAAAATAAAATAAAATAAAAATAAGTAGCATTTCTCCACAAACATAAATTCAAATTAAACCGAATGTTAGTAGTTTTTTTTTTGTCTTAGTTTTATACAATAAATCAATTCACTTAAAGTATTATTTTCTGAATTTCCTTCTGCCAAAACTTTATTAATTGAAAATTATATTCAACATTCCGACGTTTTAACACTTTATATTAATATTATATTCATTCAGAATTTCTCACTTCTGTTACCAAAATGTAAAACATTTAAACAATAGTTTTAACCATATCAGATGACTCAGTTTAACAACAGTATGTAATTAAAAGAGAAATTCATTAACATATTAATTCGATAGTCTTCAGTGATGTTGAAATGTACCTATATAATGTTTTATTGTAAATATATTTTTGATGTATTAACGAAGTACCTATATTATTGCAATGGTTATATTAATATAACAATGTATGTAGGTATATCATACATTATTTTTATTTTTTATGTTTATATTAAATTAATATACCTCCTAATTATTTTTTATCATCTTTAAATTATATTATAAAATACTAGTACTTTGAGAGTGAAGTTCGTTTGTGATTTAGTTGGATTATATTAAATCAGTATTTGGCTAGTTCTTTTTGGAAAGGAAATAGTTTAGTTCCTCGTTCTTTATTTTTAATTAGAAATTTGTTCCATTATAATGACCTACAAGTCCTTTCTTTGTTTAAATTTGTATTCCTGATTAACATTTTTTAATTCATTTTGAGTAGTATAATATATATATTTTGTATTTGTAAGAATTTTTTAAATTAATCGAGTTTTATTTGAAGTTTTTAAATTCCAAAATTGTATGTACTTTTCTAAATATCCAGATATAATATATTAGTGATAATTAAATAAAATATAAAATATAAAAAAAAATTATTTTTTCCTTCAGATATTCTATAAACAAGTACTTTTTGAAACTTGTTCCCTCCGAACACTATGATAGATTATTTATGGTAGGTTTTTGATTAAAAAGGGATATTAACAAATAAAGGCATGTTTATATTATCAAGCCTATACAAATCACATTGATAATACAGAATAAAGTGTACAAAAGACCTTTTTAGAATAGACAATTTGTAAAAAAAATTTTTTATTTTTTTTTCAGATACAAATCTCAGACAAACCATGTTCAAAGGGTCTTCGATTAGAGGATTCTCTCCATTATATACAGTTCATCCTAGACATGACGGATTTGTTTTTCAATACCGATTCTTATCCGCGCGATAAAACGGATTGTGCGTTTCGAGAATAACCTCGTGTACAGGGTTGCGGTACGCGATGCATTGGACTGTGGTTCTTGCGTTATTGCTTGCATACCGGTTGGGACCCACCGATTCGTTCAGTTACCGTAAGTACCAATGATATAAACTATTGTTTTTTTTATATTAGTGGGCATGTTTAGTCTACATTATATTATGTAGGAACATGGCTTAAAAAGCCTGCATATAATATGCCACAAAATACAAACATAAAAATTATTATTTGTTAAAAATAATAAATAGGGTTGTTAAATTTCTATTAAACACGTTTTAAATTATAATTTTAAAGATGTGCTCATACTAGTATAATATTTTAAAAGGATATTAAGTTAGATAACTATACTTTTAATGATTTATTGTATGCATATATTTCTAATATACAATAAGAAACTTTAATGTTGGAACCTAGGTTCTAAAGACCTTATCTTTTGTATTAATATGTACATGACACATGTAATTATCTCATTTAATTGTAATATGCTAAAATAAGATCATGTTTTTGTATTCAAAAAATTATAATAGTATTGGTCAGATAATATTATCGATAAATGCTACCAAATTAAGTAGATACAATTATATTTTACACAAAATTGCATCATTTAAAATAACACAATTATTTTGAATAAATAATAATACCTATGTTATAATAATATAATATGTTTGTATATTATTATAAACTAGGTCGAAGTTCTATTTTAATTTGCAATATGTCCAAGTGGTTAAAACTGTAAATATAAAAATGTATATTATATTTATTTATATAGGAATGAATTGATTACCTATATAATCTTATAAATTATACAGGTAGATTTAATGTTATAAAATATTATATTATACGAGTTTATTTGAATGATACATTTATTATTACATAAAACTATTAATTAAGTACCTATCTACTATAAATAACGATTGTTACTCAACAATATACATATATTTAATATCTATATAACGAATCGTAATTAAAAATATATATATATATATAAATTGAGTTAGTTTTAAGAGTGTTTCTAAACGTTTTCTATATTGATTAAAATAATAAAAAAGCTTAATATTATTTTATTATAAATATATAAATATTACAATATTTTGAATGATTAGAATTGTGTGTTTTTGATTCAGATGTGTCTTATTGCACACATAGAAAATACATGTATCATTATGTAGTATTATTTTTTGAATTAAAAACAAAAATTATTACTGAAACACGCAATGAAACAATAAAAACGTCCAAATTTAATCTGACGTAGCATTCGCCATTACCCTATTTTTGAAAATTCAAGAATCTCTTAATATCGAACGTATATATATTACATAATTCATAAAATATTCATTAATAAAAACGTTACTTATAGTAATTTATTTATTTAGTTAACACAAGTGTCAGTCACGTTTATTTTATATGCGTGTTCATAATAATTATGAACAAAATGTTTTGTTGATATAAAAAAAAAATGAGAAATATAATTCATAACGTTCCAAAAAGTATAGCTTACATATTTTACTGTTAACTATAAAATATGTCATTAATTGATATTGTAATCTAGTTATCTAATTACGTCAATATTAATGGTAAGTAAAGACATTAATAAGAAAATTATATATTAAACTGCAGAAAAATAAACCAAAATATAATATAAATATTTCTAGGCATCAAAAAAATGTTCTAAAAATACCCGGCCCCTTACCGATCGTATTATTTGCTAATACTATATAGGTACCTAATAATAATAATTGTAAGCACAAATTAATTTTCATATAGTTATGATGAAAAATCCGATAAATTATATAGCATATAACATTTTTGCATATAAGTTTTTATTGCACATATTTATTTATTTTTTTAATAAATTGAAACTATATAAATCAAGAGTTACTTTAAATTGAATTATAATAATTTTATACGTAGATAAATCTCATATGTTATTAATAATAATTGAAGACTCAATTCTACAAAAATATTGTGGAATTGAGTCTTCAATTATTATTAGAAAAATACCACAAGTACTCAAAATATAAACTAATATGTTATTGTTTATTTTAAAGTAAACATATTTTTATATTTTAATTTCAGAAGTTTTTAGTGCATAGGTTAGGTATAAACGTTATGAATCTGTTCATTACCTAATGTCTCACATACAGGTATATGAGGGTTAACAATAACAATTTCATATTGTTTTGCAACATTGCCAAATGAGATTCAAAGCCAATTATATAGAGAAAACCCTATTAATTTATTACGTTTAATCACTTTACGTTAAATATTAATTAATTAAATTAATGCAGTGATGGTGGTTAATGTTATATAATATACTATTCTGCAATACTTCCTTCTCTAAGTTTGTACAATCTTATATAAAAAATTTAAATTCTCTTTCTAGTTAAGTTGAATCATGTGATGTTATATTGTACCTAAACAATAAATTTTAAATTGTAGAGTATTATTTTAAAAAAAATCCAGTCAATAGGATGCAGAAGCACTTAGCTTGTTGGGCAGGATACTGGTACCTAGTGTAGTATATATTGAATTTGAAAACAATGATGAAATATTTCTTTAAAAACAATTATGAGCAGAGATCGTATGGTTTATCTACATACATATTACAGTTAAAAATTTGAAAATAATTATTGTATAATATCACTAAGTCATATTATATTGTTTTAGTAATATAAAGTAGTAATATCTAACCATGATTTTATATTATTCGGTATAATACAATGAAATATATATGTATTGATATCATGATTTATCCATATAAACATATTAAATAATCCTTTAATACTATTACATATGAAATAGCAAACGGTTTAATATATTTTATTTTTATTAATATACTACGCTGATAAATTGATAAAATATATGTAAATATGTCAAATATATTCGTTTAATCAACAAAATTAAAAAAAAAAACTAAAAATAAATATTAAGAGGTCATAAATGTCTAAACGTCATATAAAATTAATGTTTTTCGATTTTCTATGTATACCCATTATCCCAACAAACATTTCATTTAAGCCAGATCTATATTTTTTTAAATCACAATAACTCAGAAATCGCACTCCAGTAAACAACTGATAATATAATAAAATTTTACATAATAATATGGGCAAATTTAAATCCCTTGAATCTAAAATGTCAGTATACACCGTATATATGTGTATATATATATATATTATTATTTACGTAATATGTACCTATACAGTATACACTATACAGTGTATGTAAGTATATGCCGTATAGTAGGAAGTTAGTATCCAGTGGCGTACACAGGAATTCTCAATGGGGGAGATGAATATAATTTTTAAAAGTGAGACATTTATCTCTCTATCTCTGACTTCAAAACCTACAATTTACACATATATAGTCAAAAATTCGAAAAATCCATTTTTAAAAATTGTTATCGGAAAAATTACTGGAAAAATCGAAAAATGCTATGTATATAGGATACCATCTAGAACTGATTTTATATCGATATTATACAAATACCAAAGCTCATCATCGATTTCTTCTGGTCCAAAAACTTGATTACAGAAAAATAAAAATATAAAAATGAACATCATTGTAAAATCAATAAGTTCTTCGCTACTCTCAGAATTTAAAAGTGAAATTTTCAAAAATATAATATGAATACGAGATACATAAACATAATTTATTAGATATAATATTATTGTAATTATTATTATTATTGTTATAAGATATCATTATTTATTTATAAAAAACAAATCTATATAATCCGGGGTTATGTTATTCAATATTATTAAAATGGTAAAATAATATTTTAAATTGTATTTAAATTTTAACGTACTTATATAATTTTGAAATTAGGAAATTTAGGAAAAAAAATACAAATGTAAGAGTTGGTGGCAGATTTTCTTTACAAACATTAAAATTAAATAATGCAACTTTTTTCAAACGCCAAAGAATATTAAAAAGTAAAGCTTTTATTAAAATAAAACTATTCTTGAAACTCTGGACAAAATAAAATATTAAAGTCATAAAAGTTTTAAATAAATATTTCATGATTAATAAGTAAACAATTAATTCAAAAAATATTTATCTAAGATTAGTATGTAATTATTAAGACCTAGCCAAATAGGAAGTCTGAGTATTAATTAGTTTAAAAATCAATATTAATATTGATAGTACCTACTTAGTTATATTATTTATATTAAGGTTTACTTTTTTTTATTGATTTTTAACATGATTGCACTTTATTTGAAGATATTCAAATATGACATTATTACGAACTAAACGTGGAAAAATATAAATTATGATGAAAAAATAAATATGGTATAAATACAGACTAATGTAGACTTTAATTTTGTGTATATAGGTGACAAAACATTGGAAAATAGAGATAATAGAGATTTTATTAAAGTTATAATATCTATATATGTTAATAGCTAATAAAGATCACTCCATTGATGGCTAATTTGCATCCTAATAATTTTTAAGTATTCATTTTAAAGTCAATGTATACTATTATAAGTTATTGCATATGAAGTCACTCAATGGGACTAACATTTATGTGCACATTTTTTATCTATTAAATTTGAAAATAAATAGGACCCGTAAAATAAAATCATGAATTCGAATATTAATATTATAACACCGATCTACGAAATGGAAAAAAAATTAATGTGTTTATTATATTCTACATTTGAGACCAAGGGCGTCCACATGATAAGGCAATTTGGGGTATTTTCCAAACTTTGTTTTTTATAATATCTTGATGATATTTTGTCTGAAAATCTAAAATAAAAAAATTTAAATGATTGCCGCATTAATGAATTCTTGTGGACGCTTTTGCTTGAGACGTATATCCTATGACTGAATTTAAGGCATAAATCTTATATTAGAGAGCAGTATAAAAAGCATATATTACCTACTAAGTAATAAAACAATATCAAAAATTTAAAAGCATAAGGCTTATAACTTATACAGGATCTAAGCAAAATTATATATATACTTATATACTTATTACATAAGTACAGGGTGCTAAAAAAATATGGAATATTGAAATTTTCTCACTTTCTGGAAACATTATTAAATTCTGGTTTTTTTTTATATTTATATAGATTATAATACGTATATATTTGAAGATACTTTTTAATGCCCTTCTTACTTCGTGAAATAAAAGTATCTGCAACATTTGATTTTTAAATGAATAACCTACTATTTTTATTTAATGTTCATATATAGGTAGTCATCAACAAAATTAAAATGATAACGTTTGAAAAAATGCATTCAACATAATATTTTGGAATATTTAGAAAAGTATATGCGAAGCGATGAATTTATTGGTTTTATGATGATTAATTTTTTTTATGCCTGAACCCAAAAAATCTATAGGAAGAAAAGCTTCAATCATTACATGTAGCACTATTTTCTGGTAGCAAATTGCATCTAGTTAAAACTTTAAAGATGTAATTTTTCGATAATCGCGTAAGAAAAAAAATCAAACTTTTAGCATAAAAATCGATAAACATGATTGTGGTAAAATTCTTCATAACTCCAAAAATATTTATGCTAGTAGTATAAAATTTTCACCACAAACGTATATACGTAAAATATTAATACAACATTTTTTTTCGAAAATCAGTCGGTACAATAATTTTTAATAGCCATTTCATTTTTTCAATAATATGTATAATTTTGGTATGCAATTTGTTCGATTTCGGGAAATAATAGAATTATAAACTGGACATTTTCACCAAAAACGTATGTATGTACATTATGAGAACAAAAAAATATTATAATTGTTTACCTATTTTTGGGCTACGTATAGCAATTTTGAATTTTGGGACATTTAATTTATAACAGATAATATTTTACTTCACATGAAAACTCGATTTTTTTTTTTTTTTTTGTTCATTTGTTCATTCAATTATATGATATTATCATATGTGATCTATAGTAATTGTCAAGTATATCCCCCATAATTTCGCTCAGAATTGTTTTTTCTAGAAATTAAATATCCGTCATCATTATCCTACCTAACGTATGAAGTGCTTCCCGACTTTTTTATATCAACGAAAGTTGATACCTCTATCTCATAAAACAAGTGGCGGACATTTTTGAAAAATATATTCAAATATATATACGTTTAATAATATGCAAAAATCAGAACTCAAAAATATTAATTAAGAACCGAGAAAAGTTTAATGTTTAGTGGTTGCGTTTTGTCATAATAAGAATGAAAGAGTGGGATATGGAACAGGACAGAATGAGGTGTAAAAGAAGGTGTCTACTTTAAAGGAAATTTATGATAATAGAGTAGGAGTATTTAGATAATTTATCTGAATAATATACCTCCGTGAGTCGTAATCCGAGTGTAATGAAAACTTATATCGCTTCTAAATATTAAATAAACTAAAATATTTATAAAGTAAATAAGTTAGGAATAAGCTCACTTTACTAGCATGGTAAAATCCAATGTCATTTTATCCGTATTTTAATAAATTAAAAATAAACAATTATTTAAAAAAAAAACATTATAAATCGAAACTACGTACTAGTAACTAAGAATAGACACAACGGGGATATAAGGTATGTAAATATATGTTAGGAAAGTAAAAGGAAAATTTTTTGGCTATCGTTATGATATAATATCGTTTAGGTCAAAAGTTTTCAAATAATTATAGGTTGTGAGATCATTTTTAATAGGCAGGAACAGTTTTAAATTTAAAAATGTTTCTAATTACTTTTTTAAAACAGAAGCTTGCAAAATAATCATATTATTATCAATACTGTATAGTTTTTCACCAGAATAATAATGAAATTTGTGAGCCATGCGAAAATAATAGTCCAGTTTGGGTAATCCTAAGTAAGACTGTAAAGTGTCCGTAGCGGTTAAGACATTTATTTATAGATTTGAACTACGAGTATTTTTTTTTTTTTTTTATCATTTTACGGCCGAAATTCTTTCGGAAAACTCGATTCTTTAATAATATAATCATGTATACATTATGAACTTGTGAACCCACGAAATGGAAAAAAACGCACACGTTTTACCTCGTAGACGTAATCGGGAATATGTTTTGAAAAATACGATAAACAATTTCAATCGATTGTATTTTGCACTCGAGACGTGTCTTCCGACTGCATTCTATAGGCGCATCCTTGGCTATACATAATGTACACGATATAATACAATGTACCTTTATTGTATATATATATACACTTACCTACATAGCCAACGGGCGGCGGGACAAATGGATTTCAAACCGAGCGAAAAGGAAGAGAAAGAAAATATTATTGTAAGGACCCCGTCCCTTATCGATTGCCTATTTTACCGCCTTAAACACTTCTCTGAATTTGACAGCGAGACCGCCGCCTGTTCATATATTTACAGCTCTTGTCGAACCCAACAGTTTCACTCCGCACCCCCTCTCCCCCGCCACCACCCCCCCCCTCCACAATATCATTCGCCGGTTTTCCATTCTCTTCACACTGTGCCATATTGCCTGCCTCTATAACCTTCTTCTGTACGGCAACATTTCGTTGTTGTTTTTTTTTTTCGCTCCTCTATATCCACTAGACGTCGAAGGGCGTTTTGAAAAATTGTTCACGGCGAGAGAGAGAGAGAGAGAGAGAGAGAGAGAGAGAAAATTCTCTCGTTCCAGACGTGTCGAATTGGTCATGTTCTTTACTCCATTTATTCCCTCTTTGGCCAGATCTTCGTGTGCACGCTACACAAAACACCCTCCCCCACCTCCTTTTCCACCGCGCATGCAGTATTTCCTCTCCTGGAAACGCCTTTGAACGACGGAAATCGTCGTGGAAATAACTACAACCGCCGAATACGTTTCGAACGAAATTTAATCTACATAACATTGTTCGATGTCATCCATATTACTACGTATGTGCACTGCGAACTGAAAATCGCGTACCCTATTACTAAATTTCGCCTGACAACGTAATGCGAACTCGGAGAATTCGCTTAACCCTAATTCGGTGATATTATTATATATGATACATGTTTTACCATGTATATTCACAATTTGTAAAATTGTTTCAATAGCGTTGCGGTGCTGTGAATATGGACGGTATTTTATGTAACAGGCAGTTTGATTGTTATTTACAATGTGAAAGAAATACACACTCTATTTGCCAATCAATTAGCATAAAAATGCATTTGGAGAGTCAAAGCAAATATATAAGTCTGGATAATTAAAATAATGTACTCTATAAACATTTTGGTTGTCAAAAATACTAAATATACGATGATTATTATCAGTACCGTCATTCGTCGGATATATTATCCGGGACACTGATGTGGTAAAACTACAATAATAATTAGCTCAGAGATTCTTGAAGTCTATTAGTGAGATATTCCAACTATAGAAGTTAAATAGTATTGTAGTGATTAGTGGGAGCACTGATAGCCATTCAGTTGACTTTGTTGTTCACGTTATTATACAGTATAATATTAGTTATCATGGCTGTGCCATACCCTGATAAAATGACACATGTATTGTTATTTTGTATAAATATAACTTATAATCGATTATAATATTATACTGGTGTACCATGAACGGAGAGAACCAATATATAACTAAAGTTTCATGCAATACAGTACATGTAATTAAAATACACGTATTTTAAAATACATTATTTTTATTTCATAAAATATATATTTAATTTTAAAAATATTTAAAAGTTGTCGCATACAAAAAACACGATTTTTTTAAAGTTATTTAATATACATATCTATTGCTAGATGCCCAGATTATATCTGTGTACAAAACTCAACTTTTATGAATTTAAAAGGTTTTGGTGTAAAATTGTCTACGCAGTGTATTTTTTTAAATTTTACAATATTTAAAATTTTTGTATTATTGTTAACAAGAAAATAAACTAATTTTCGTATATCCATTAGAACACATTTTCAATTGAACTCTAGATTTGATTAGTAGGTATAATATAATAAGATTTTAAGTCAATATCAAAGCTGAGTTGCAATCCGTAAATAGCAGTAGAAAACAATCATGAAGGAAAATATTAATTAAACAAATGAGAATATTAAAATTGTTATTAGTTTTTGGTCCGTGCTAAATATGACAACATAGTTGTTGAAATACGCGTATAATATCGCGTATAAATGTATTTTAGATTTTGCGTTTACGTTTATTTATAAAATTAGAATAATTAACTTCTTAAACGATTAACTTTTCTATATATTATATTTTACTGATTATGTTTTAATTTTTAATTCAGGATGTTCGTATTTAATAATTATTATAAACGCACACAGTTCAAATTTAATTGATTTTGGCACGTGCGTGTTTCCATCAAATCACACCTATTCGTGATTTTTTATTTTCCAGCTTATCACTATACTACAGTGTATATTATATAGGTACTATGTACTTACTATTATCTTAAACAATAATAGTATTAACTTTATGGTAACCAAACGCGACCTAATTTTATCCGATAATAGCCTTGTGTAGAAAATACTTTGAAAAATTATTTGAAAAAAAAAAATAAACCATTTATTTAAAAATACTTAATTATGTATTTAATTATAATTATTGTAAAAACCTAATATTTATTAGGTTATAATATTTATTCTAAATCTTTAAAAATCAGGTTATATTGTGTTCTTTATATAGGGTACTATAAAATCTAAACCCATATTCTCATATCAACATCACAACTTAAATATATATGTTTTGATAAATAATTATAACAACACTACAATATTAAAAATTATATACATATATACACCACAAAATAACCGAAGTATAATTAAATATTATTAAATAATTTAATTACTTTTATAAAATTATTTACATTTAAATACTTCAAGAATGTGTAATGGGTAGTTGTGGCTCATGGTGTAAGAGCTTCTTTGAGTATAATATTTTTTAATATTTTAAAATCATATTCTTATATTAATTTGTTTAAATAGAGTATAATTTGATTGAAATATATTATGTTTATTTTTGAATTTAATTTTAACTTAGTGAAATTGTCTAAATACTTATACTTATTTATTTATTTATACTATAAACTATAATACCTAGGTATATCACTGCAATTTTAAGTTATTATTTGGATTTTAAATTTTTCGGTGGAATAAATTTATATAATAAATAAGAATATTGTATAAACTTTAATTCGCACACTTAAATAAATAGGTACCTATTAAATAAATTTGATGTCTATATTATACTGAAATTTTTTATCTCATATTATCTCATATATTTTTTATATAAGTATAATTTATTATAAAAAAAAAAAAATGTTCATTATTTTTGTATATGAATGTATGAAGAAATGGATGTGGGTAATGATGCTCAGGGAACGGTTATTTATTGAAAATATGTTCCTTCTTCCGCTTTTTCAATTCGAGCACTGGTATTCAGACGAAAAATATATTACCAATATTACGATATATATATATATTTACGATCCCTGAATGATTGATATATATACAATAGTATAATAATCATGTTCAGAAGATTCCAGTCTGATTGCACCGTTTGTCTGCAAAGCCCTTTGGTAATTAAATATTTGTCCGCGCGCGACTAAACCCTTCGAAAGTAATCCCTTCTATCTTTGCAGCACTTATCGTTCCTCTGGATGTTGATGTTGTACCAGTGCGCCTGCACTTCCGATATAATTTCATCCTGACGGTCAAATGTAATTACTGTTTCCGGAGTCGGTCGAAAAGAGGTAGGTATCTTTACAATCGAATACATTGGCTTTTCAATATTCGTTCCATTAGTGACGTTATACAAAAAAAAAATGTAATATTGCGAGCTAAAAAATCCTTTAAAAAAACCTCTTTAAAAAAAATTATAATAATAATAAAATAATAGTCTGCAAGGCTTTTAATTTTTTCTCGTTTTTTTCCTATTATATACTATATATATATATATATTCCTATTTCGCTCGATAATGTACAAATCCGTCGACCCTTTCTGTTTTCTATATTCCTTTTGTGTCACTAATCATTATTGCTCAACTGTTTCCGGCATGGGACATTAAAAATAAAAGAATTCCACTCGGTGAACTTTTCGAAAAGTCTCCTCTTGCAAAAAGCCTATATAAGGTTTTTAACGACGGCATGTATATATTCGAGCGCAAACAGTTTCCGGAGCAGTGGGAATTAAATTATACACAGTGTTGCCGCGCGTGGCATTAAACGTCCTGGGTGTATATAACACGGAAAAGAAGGTTTTCATTCGCCGGCAAGGCATTCGCGGGTTAATCCTATTCACCGGGGAGTCCTTCGGAATAAAAAAAAATAAAAATAAATATTATGTATATGTAAAATCGCTGGAGGAAAAAAATTCTCATTATATACAAGGCCTATTCGTGAACTGTATACGGGCAGACTTTACACGGATAGACCTTTGGTCGACAGCCAACTTTCATCGCGTCCCTATTACGTTCGCACATTTCTCGTGGCCCGGTGATAAACGAACAATTTATTCGGCGAACTTTAGAGTGTAAAAAAAAAAAAAAAATAATAATAATAATAATAATAATAAAACCAAGGGATTTTTTTACGGAAAAATAAAATAAAAAAAAAGGATTGAATAACGGCTTTCGAAATTGTTGCCCGTATTTATCGCCGTATAAACTTCAGCCATTCTTTACGCGTATAATGGAAACCACGGTGTCCTGCTATCTTCGGTATACGAGCACAGTATACACTACGACACTTCGCCGGGCGGGTAGGCAATAATAATTTTTGTTTGCGTTATTAAAAGCGTTTACCCAGGTATTTTGAACGAATAAAAGACATTGTAATAGTAGCGGTGTTGTTACTATATCGCTCTTTCGTATAATGGCTTGACAAAAAATAATGGTGGACGTTTCGAGTGACAAACCGGGCATGTTAAAAAAAAATAAAAAATAAAAATATATATATATATACGAAAAAATGGACCAAACAAACATTAATTAGCGGTATTCGTAAGCTTCATCCTAAACGTCATTAAAATACGCACCAAATAATAATCTAAGTGTGCACTTGTACTAAATCCTGTCATTCACCCCATCTACGTTAATTGTTAGCATTTTTCAGCGTATGTGTAATATTATAAAATATAAAATATTGTTATTTTTGTATGAAATTTACATAATATAATATTTAATATGGTATAATCCCGACCATCCAGTTCAAAATGGCAAAAAAAAAAGACATATTAATTATGCGTTTAATGTTTATAGATATATATATTATTATATACACTATTATTTTCCTTTTATGAAATCAATTCAATAACAGAATAAAAGTAATTTTAATAACTGATGCAATATATAGTTTTTTTTTTCGTTTTATTTTTATACTTATGCAATTAATTTAGATACATTATATTTTTTTGTCATATAGTATTTGATTTTAAAAATCATTTTTAAGATAAATCGTGTAAAATTTACTCTGTGCAGCATACTATGATTTCATATTCAGTAATTTGTAAGCTGAAACCATGGTATTAGGATCGAAATATGTATAATATACATTGTACGTATATACAATAAATATTAAATTGAACTACAAATATTTGAAAATCCAAAAATGTTGGTGGAAATGAACTTCCTTGATAAATATAAAATATACAGTTTTTAAGTTTGGGTTATATTTCATTCCATTTTTAGATATTTTGAATTATCGGGGTATATATAAGAATTACTTGTATTATCCATATTATGTACAAATTACTTATAGTTTCTATTCCTGTGTTATCGTTGTAATTCCGTGTTAAAATCTCAATAACCACTAAGTGGAATAATTGTTTCATTATGTGTTACGATGCTTCAACATTTTAAAAGGTTATCTGAATGCAAAATTATAAAATTATCACAATTCACCTTCTATAATATATTATACCAACAATATACTACGTTATATTACACACAATTATTTACAATAATTATTCTTGACCTTTTTAATCGCTATCGACCTGCACCTTATTGTTGGTCCTCTTTGTCACAATTTGCGTAAAACCCTTACTACTTTTATTACCACCTCAAAACTTCTGTCGTTTTTCCACATATTCATTACCCGTAACGGCTTGTAGTACTCCAAAGAGCTTTTTTATAAGTATATTTTATAATGTATATTACTTTAGGTCATTTACTTAGAATATTTAATGACGAAAATAACGAATATTGAAATATTTAAGTCTACATAATACAATATATAATATATACTAAGCATTTTATGATTTTCGTCACTTAAGACTAACTGTTATCTTAGTATTTTGTGTTATCAAAACCAAAAGGTTGATACTCAGTATTTTAAAATTATTCAGAAGAATATTTATTGAGATCTAAATAAGTACTTATAATCAATTATATTTAGAACATTTGAAATATTTGATTTTCATTCAATATTACGGTAATAAGTTGATTCCTTAACTATAAATTTGACAAATTAAAAACTAAAAAGTAAGTATGCGAGTGGTATTTCAAAAATAGCAATTTAAAACATTTTAACCCATAAATAGTTTAAAAAAATAAATTACATATATCAAATACCTATAAAAAGTATAAATTATAATATACCTACTTATCAAAATATACTAAATACATAGGGGGGTATCTATAAGTTATATTTATATTTTAAAAATATATTTATACATTATATACTTATAATATATTTTTATACAATAATGTGTATGAAAATATTTGAAAATAATTAACATTTTATTATTTTACATTTTAATTTGATATAATGTTTATTAAAATCATTGTTTGATGTATCCTAACTATATAAATTAAATAAATTACTAAAAAAAATTATGGTTTTGCTAAAATAAATTTTTTTGTCGTCTTGTTTATGAGAGATACCCTTTAAATACATTCCATATTGTTAAAGTCTAAAAAAATTTAGTAACTGTTGATATTGAGAAATTGATTTTCGCGATGGGTTTTCCAATTGAATGATTTTCAAACATAAGGATATAAAAACATTCCGTATACGTACCTACCCTTCATATACCTAATAAAATGCATAGTGAAAAAAACGTATAAAAATGCTTCCTTATTGATACTTTTGTGCTTGAATTCATCAAAAGAATGTTCTTTTCAATAGAATTTGGTTGGTTTACATGATTTTTGGTCATTTATACGTATATACAGTTTATTTTTACACTCTACCAAATTTTGATCTAAAACTCGTGCTTAGAATACGTCGTTATATACTTAACTATACACCCGTAAAATGTGAATATTTAAAAAGCTGATAAATACACGTTAGAAATATAGATTTTTAGTAATATGGATAATGAATAATACGTTATTTTTAACATTCGGAATTCGAATATTTTAAGTAAGAACTTCGTGTGGAATTATATAATGTAGTTCAAACTGGGTCAAACATTGTATATTTTATGCATATAATTACGAGTATGAAATCTATATTGTATGCATATATAAATATAATGTTATAAATGATGTAATAGGTATATATATTTATGTATGTTTTGTTAAACTATATATAGACATATAACCAAAAGAGATACATTATACTAAAATTTAAGCGTATTATCACGTTTATAAAATTGTTAATAAATATCGTAAATGGGTTATTTAGTTTGACTAATCGTAGTAATTAGATTGAAATTATTGTATACCTTCTCAAATATTATTACAATTTTTAATTCATTTTCAATATTATAAAGTACAATTGATAATATATTCAGAAGCCTATATATCATAATATTATAAAGTATGAATTATATACGAGTTAAGTAAAAGTTAAATAGGTAGTTTTTATAGCTTTGACTGAAATGAAAAAGTTTATAATGTAATTTACTATGTGTGTGTGTGTGTATGTGTTTTATAATGTACATATTATGATATCTACCAAAAATAGTATTCTAAGACTACCAACACTGAAATAAAACAATAAATTTCATTATCTGCACTAAATAGTTTATTTTGTCTAATTGAAGTATAAATTAGATTTTCTTAAATAAACCGTTTGTTTTTAAATTTTCGTTTAGATTTCTTTCGTAGATTTATTAGGGTACTTCAATATCCTCCGAAAAACTACATAGTTTATCAATATTGTATTTGGGTCACTATTTGGAGATAAATTAGAAACACACAAAAAAAATATTAGAAAAACCCTCAGATGTATCACTTTTGATGGTTAGTTATATAAGAGATATTAGAAATGATCTTTAAGCTAGTTACATTTAAACCTTCTAGGATAATTTACTAGTAAATTGACAAGACATTTACATTTTAAATTATTTTAAGGATTTTAAGGATTGAGTATTTTCGTATAGTGGCAGTGTTTTAAAAATGTTTATGAAGATTATATTATTTTGCAATGATAAACTACAGAGCAAAAATAATTTCTTTGGTCCTTAGTGACCATTCTTTTTACATAGTCCAAATTCGGATTCCATAAAACCATACTGGACTTATGAATAGCTCTATAAGTTTTAAAATATAAATATTGATGGTCAGTATATTAAAGGTATAATTATAAGTTCTCTGAATGTAATTATTTCAATTAAGGGTGAAAAATGGTAGAAATAAACACGAGAGAGTATTGCGTTATCAGACATTATTAATAGCATGACGATAGAAAAAATTTTGATGAATACCTACTACAGATTATAGCGGTTGGAAGCATGATTGCTAAATTATTAAAACTGTATTGATATTTATATTTCTTTCTTTAAAGTTTGTGAATTTTCTCCTTATATTATAAAATTAAAATATTTATATTATTTAGTAGGTATACTAATATTTCGAATCAAAAATAATATATAATGTAATTTTTAAGGATTTAATGATTAGAATACAAATTTAGAGTAAAAGTTCTAGATTTTCTATAAATATATCAGAAAATAGACGGAAAAAGTCGAATATATCGGGAAAATAAAATAATAAATCGATTTCATTTTTAGGTAAATTGAATAAATATTATGTAGGTTATATGACTATTTAACTATGCACTGTATTATAAGGAAAACTATATTTGGAATTATTATGCTAATCTTATTTTATTGTTCTATATACATGATAAAATAACTGATATTTGTCATAATTTGGAAATATTAATAAAAGTATCTACGCCCTATGACCTACGTACATATAGGTACATTTTTATTTCTCCAAGTGTTCATAAAAAGGAAGTTATTTCCATTTTTCGTCAAAAATTAATATAATTTTTTTTACGAAATATAACCATTTTTGTCTTAATTTTTATTTATCTATAGGTAGTAAATAAGTTAAAGTTAAGTTAATTAATACTATTTGTTTTACTTTTTAACCTATTTAGTTAATTATTTTTGACATGAGTATTATAATTATATTATTTTAAACAAAACTGTTTTGAAATTGAATTGTATTGACTTAACTTTTCATAGTTAATTTATATGGATATAATCCATTAACCAGTCAAGTTAAAATATTCAACACAAATAATTTCAGGATATTCGTTATTTATTATATTTCAATCAAAATTAATATATTGGTACTTTATATTGATATTTAACATATTTCGTATAGTTATTTTAATATAAACCATCGTAATAAATTTAAAAATGACCCAAGTTACAGCCATTAAAAAATTTAAAAAAAAAAAAATTTAACTTAACAGGTGTTAAAAAAAAGAGAATTTGAAATACGATTGATTATCGTTAATAAAATACGTGGGTTTGTATAAAAACCAAAATTCGGGATGTTTATCGATAACATTATTGTTATTATGTATTTAAAAACTGGCTTTGGACCACGCGCGACCGATAAAGGTATTGCTATTAAAAATTGAAACGTGTGCAAATTTATTACACTGTTTTTTTAACACCTATTTTTTAAATATTCTAATTCTAATGTTTCTCGTGGAAAATGAAAACATTAAATTTTTTTTAACAGAGGCGAGATTAGGTAAATATTTTTTATTGCCTATTAAGTTTTGGTGTTTGGAAAGTTTTGGCATAGTTTTAGATAATTATTTTCATTAGCTCGTCCGTCTTCAACTGTATTTATATATGACGATAAACATTTAGATCGAATTTCCTATATAAATTATGGTGTGTTTTCGTCGCATAAAATATTCGAGTACCTATATAGATGTACGTCGTACGTTCATGTTTACCGACGAAAACCCACACGTACAATAAATCTCGTCGTATCGCGTTACGTGAGAGCATCGCGCAAACAGAGATTATGTAACGTCATTACGACGCCATTTTATAAACGGTTTTCCGTGTTTTCCGTGCCGCTTGCCGATAATTTTCGACGGAACGGGCACGCACGACAACGACCGCTCGCGCCCTGGCAAATATCTGCTGTTGCTGCGTGACCGACGCGCGTTTACGCGCCGACCGCTAAACCCGTGCGGGCTGATCGACCGTCAAGATTATTTCGGGTATATTTGTATTATTATTATTATTATTATTATTATTATTATTATTATTATCAGTGCCACCAACTTTACTGTGTACAGAACCTATTTCGGGATATAGTATATTCGTGTAAATAAATCTGTGAAGGGCGGGGGGATAGGCGAGCCCGTGTGCCGAAAATGGCATAGGTACACTCTGCGAAACGATCAAAAGGGTCCTCTTCGTGTGGTCCTCGGGTAACTACTCGTACACGGGCAAAATGTCTTATAATTACATCGATTGAACCGACGACAGTGTGCATAACATTGACAATAGTATAGTTAATATTAAGTTAACTTTTTAACTTAACCACAATTAAAAAGGGGTAGTCCTACTTTTATTTCCTAATTATCGGACGACCGGCGTGAATCATTCTATAATACAACCACGGCGCAGAGATTTTTTTAACCCGAATTTCGTTGTCCAGAATATAATTATTATATATCGTTTTGGTGTAATTTTGTTTTGTAGTTTGTACAGTTTAAGATGTCCGCCTTAATAGATATCACGAAACCCGCTGAATATACTGTCCGAAGATGGGCAAGTAAATGCACATAATTGAGTCAAATTAGATAGATTAACCCAAAAGCCTTATGTTTACAGTTAATAATAGTTAATAAAAAGCAATTTAAACTTGTTACGGTTTAAAGTTGAAGTAAAAAAAAAATATATATATATTGTCTTATTGTGTATAGCAAATATTACAATTTGAATTTTCTAAAATATAAAGAAGAAAATTAATAAAATGTTCATATATTTTTTTTTAATATATTAAGTACCTTTTCATTAATAATAAATTATTATTTTTATTAATATTTTAATTATTCCGAGTATATAGATAACGAGCTCCCAAAAACCGTTCATTATAAATTGTCAAGTTATTTAATGGTAATAAAATTAACTACCTAATTAATTTGACTTTTCATTTAGTTACGTCCATATTCGTGAAAATGGCAGTATTTAACTGGATTGGAAGATATATAACTTCTGTAAAAATGACTTGGATATAAATCGGCTTATTTTTAGGATATTGTGAGAATACATTTTTAAGTTTAAATTATGTGTACATATATTAAAAGGATATATATTTATTTTTAAATTGTTGAATACTTGCTTTCATACGTTTTTAAAATAATTTAACCATTTAATATACAATTTAAAATCAATCAATTTAAATTCTGTAAAACAATGAAAATGATCAGACTTAATTTTTCTACGTTATTGTTATCTTTTTTATACGTATTAAATAATATATATGTGTAATAAAAACCACAATATAGTTAATATTTCAGAAATATTTGAAAATAAAGATTGAACATTTTAGAAATGTACAAAAAATTTTCAACGATTTCTAATTAAAATGTTAACAATTATCAATTCCCAGAATATTTTATGAAAAATACAATGAAAAACTCAAATACGTTAATAGAATAAAATTAGTAAATTATTAGTGTAAAAATTGTACGAACGATTTTATTATTTATGACTATTTATCTCTAACGAAAACTTTTTACTTTCTTAAACCTTTCTGCATTATATCATTACAGATTAAAACAAAAATGTCGTTTAGAAGTTAAAATCAAATTATGTTTAATAGAAAATCATATTTTGTCTGGTGTGGGCTAACTTTGTTTTAACGATATTGGTTATGTTGAGGAGGAATTCGTTATTTGGGAATTGGTTAAGGTTGAAATAAATTATACACTCACTAAGCTAATTTTCTCATCTATTACAATATCTTATTTTTGTTTTATTTTTGCGATGATTTTGCGGATAGAAGCTATGTGTTCTAGAAGTTTTATATATAGGAAGTTTTGCATAATTAATACAATTTTTTTAAGACATACAAATTGGATAATTTCTATATCAAAACGGAAACAAACGGCTAAAAAAATATTTAAAAAAAAAAGTTTTTAAGTTTGAAATCATTGTAAATTAAATAATGTCAGTTCAACCATGTTGCTCTATATCAAATCGTGTACTTTAGAGACACTGGATGAATAATACATAATAGGAAGTTAACGGATATACCGAACACCAAACAAATCTGAGAACCAAGCTATATCCACGTTTTAAGTGAGCTATGTATATATATATATATATATATATAATGCTCATTTATACATGTAACTTAATATGTAATTATAAATTTAACAAACTTCGCCTGCAGTAGGCCTATAAAGTATAATATTGTAAAGAGTGTAATACAATAACTGCAGTATATAAAGTGATGAAATTATTATACGTGATGTTATAATTAAATATATATGTGTATAACTTTAGTACACTCGAAAATATACAATATTTAATGTTGGAATTTCGGGTTTTTGGAGGTCAAATAGTATACTTTATTAAAGAATCTAATGTTTTTTAAATGTGTATACGACACAATGGCGGTAGAGAGATTGAAACTTTCCAGTCCAATATTATTTATATTAAAATGTAGTCTATGTATAATATGTATAATAAAAGTAAGTAAAACTCGTCTATACTATAAAAATTAGCCAATTTTCACAAGGCATATAAAATTTATGAAATCATAATATCTTATTTCATAATTCAGAAATTAATATAAACTAAAACAATTGGAATACATATTAGCAGGGAACACGATAGGAAAAAATACTTATTATACTAGCCTTTTCACGTAAATTTCTTTTCCTCCAATTTATGATTTTTTTGAAATTTTATTTAGCATATTATTATATATAAAATTTTGAAACGAATAGTAATAAAACCATAATTTAATTTATCAAAATATAATATTTTCAATTATTATAAAAAAAACATAATATTTTAACAGAATATCTTTATGACTATAATATGATAATATAATAATTTTACTATGAAAAAAAACAGATGTTTGTAGCATATATGAATTTACAATACGAATCTTTAGATAGGTGATTTTAAAACAATCCAATGTTACCCTTACTTAATTTAATATTTGTTTTTATTAACAAATAAACCATAAGTAATAAACCAACAAGAAATAATATTAATAAAATATACTATAGATAATTAGTTAAATATAATAGTCTTATTCTAAATACTATTATAATAACACAATGCAGTATATTTTAGAAAATTGAAGAGATTCTCGTTTCGACTAGAGATCTGGGCTGAGTGCATCTTCTAGGTTATAGGAATTGCTATTTGAAATCCTGGCATTTTCAAATGATCTGCAATCTGCAATTATATGCCGAATAGTTAGAGGAGTACTACAAGTACCTAGTTATTCGTCCTTTATTGCCATTAAGTATCCGTGTGTGGGTCTTGTATTACTAATTTGCAGCAATTTAAGATTTGTTTGTTGTTTTAAAATGTGTTTAAATTATTGGGGACATGGATAAAATAAAATTTTAATTTTATTCAGTTTAATGTTATGATTTTTCCAAAGAGTTATCCATAAAATAAGATAATTTAGTTTTATGAATATTTTTTTTTTTTTTTTTTTTTTTTTTGAAAGGGATATATGGAATTATTACCAAGGTATTTGAAGTTGCTATTGTTTTGGCGTAAGTGTCCGCTTTCTCATTGTTATCTATTGAGGAATGAATAGGGATTTTCCCTCTGAATACTAACCTATATTTCTTTTAAATATTATGTGTAAACTAATGAAAAAAAGTATTGACTGTAGACTCATCTGGTTTATTAAAAAAATGTATTACATTATAATTAAAATGGTTTTAGATAGAACCAGGGAACTAACAACTCGCACATAAAAATTAAAAATTAAATTTATAAATATTTCCCGGAAGAACAACTATTGGAAATGATTTGTTTCATTTTAGCTAAAGCATATAAAATGTAGTATATGGATATATTCTTGGATCAACGCTAACGTAAGAAAAATACTCTGTGAGAGAAAATTGTTAAATAAGCTTTCTTACCAATGAATTCACAAAATTAAGTACCTCAAAGATACACCTATTAGTAACACTGTTTTATAATTGCAATTAATGGCATAAAGAAGATAATAAAGATTCTTATAAAATGAAGAAGATTTAAAAAAAATTTGCCACAGAAAAGAAACCCAGATCGTCCAATACTTCTTACAGAAAACCTTCATAAATTGTACAAATTCGGTCTCTTAAGTCAGGATTTACTTTCTCTCTCTCTCAAATCATAATGTATACAATTCAATCGAAAAATAAAATTAAGTTAAATTGAACATGAACAACGCAATCAACAAGAACAACACAGCAAAGGTACCACATAGCGAAAAACATAGCAAACATTCCTGAACTGCTCATATAAAATATCTGAAAAATGTTGCACTTCAAGTCTCAGCATAATTAAAATGTTAGCACACGCCACACGCGAGTCATCTTTTCATAACCTATTAACATTATAGAAATCACTTATATTATCAAAATTTTTATAAAACTCCTTTCTCCTGTTATCAGCTAACAAAATTGCTTTGAATATATTATAAAATTAAGGTTTTTTTTACAACACTGCTAAACAGTGCTAAAATTTCTTCAGTGCGAACGAAAGTATGTTGGTGCATTATTTATCAAATTAAACCATATCATTCCCAATTTGTTAGATAATTTTCCGAATTTGTAGGAATGGTTTATTATTTTACATTTTAACTCAATTTGGAATTTTAAGTGTTGAAGGTCTTAAAATTATAACGAAAAATGAAAATGTATCCAGTCAAAAATAATGTACAACTTAATAATTTAGTTAAAAGTTATCTAACAATAACTTCCAAAGTTTCGAAAATTTACTAACAAAATTATGCTGACAGACCGACTTATTGAACTGCTAAAACCGCAAGCATAATTTAATTCTATTGTATATTTTAATGTGTAGAAAAAAGGTTAAATTTATACACGTTAACGCATTTTGTATGAAAACTATATAATATAATTGACGCACGTCGATGTTGGCAGTGACCATTATTGATGGAAGAATGGAGAGGGAGTGTAGCGCATTGTCGGGTAGCTGTTCTCCAAATTTGACATGCGGTGACAACATAATTACAGCCCTTTCAGTTGGACCGTTGTTTTTAGTAAATAATGACGGCGAAGTAATTATAAAACAATACAACGGGTTAGTCACCTATACATAATATATACCTACTGTATGTAGTATTTACAATATAATATGTATGTATAGTGTATACGTATATAACTATGTCATTATTACATATGATATTATATATATATATATAATAATTACAATAGCTATGCTATTTTTGATTGACCATTTTCTACCAACTAAAACGAATAAAAAAATAATAATAATTTTAGTCCGAAGCTCTTTATAGGAGGAGGGTCATTTTAAATAATATATATAATTTATATTATATTGTACAATATGACACAAAACATCATGCAACGCCTTGGAATTGATCGTGAAACAATTTAATTATTAATCGAAAAATATTACATTTCATTGTGTAATAAAACGTTGTGATTAGCCCGCACCACTAACAATATTTCTTACATAAATATTATATTAAAATCTCAGAAACCAAATTTCAAACGCTTTGTAGTTAAAGAATCGATTTATTTTATATACTATTTGATTTAGAATATAGGATAATAAGTCATGGGACCACCACCCGACGATTAACAATCATTTAATAATACATTAGAATAAACAGGGTGTTATTTTATTTTGAGTACTTATTCTTATGAAATTATTTTTCCTGAAACATATTTAAAATATTTTTCATATAATGTAAAAATTATTGAAGCACTATTTATTTTTATATAAACACGAGTTATATATGTATTTAAATTTATTTATTTATATGTAATAACTGCTTAATAGGAAATTTACAATTAATCTCAAAACTAAAAACATAAAAATATAGGTATAACAAATTAAACATATAGATAGTATTATAAAAGAAATGACGGGTTCTTATTGTCTTGAATTAGTTACCGAGTTACTTATTTGTTCCGATCACAGTTGGTAATATTGACTTAGAGACTGTAAAAGGAAGAAAATAGTGTGTGTAACGTTGAGGAATCTTAAAATTTAACATTGATAGTAATTTGGGAGAATCTATCTGGCCAGACAATAGCTTCTTCAAGAATTCAAGATTGAAGCGTTTTCTTCTATTTACTAAAGTATCTAGTTTCAGATGCTGAAGTATAGGATAATAATCATGAGTATTGCAGTATATTTTTAGAATATATGTAGCAAACTTCAAAAATATTATGCTGAACACGCTCTACTCACAAGAGTCAGCAGCGGTATTTGGATCCTAAACCACAGTTCCATATTATAAAATAGTCCTTACAAGAGAAAAATAAAGTGATTTTAATGAATTATTAAGTTTAAACTCAATTGAAATTGTAAATCCTAACATTTTTAAGGCTTTATTACAAATTTTCTCAATGTGAACGTGAGGAGATAACGAATTACAAAAATATAAACCAAGATCATGAACTAAATCACCAGCAGACTGAAGGATATTACTATCAATATAATATTTAAAATCTATAGGAAAATTTACGACGGGTAAATGTCATGTATTGACACTTTTTAATATTCAAAGATAAGTCGAAAACCTTATTCCATGAAACAAATTCATCGGTATCATATTGAAGACACTGACAATCCTCAAGCGTATCAACTCGCATGAAAAGTTTCATATCATCTAAAAAACTTAGCATATGACTATGACTGAGACTTTTACAAGGACTATTGACAAACAATAAGAAAAGTAATGGAGATAAATAACCTTCCTGTCGGACCCCATAAGTAGCCAAAAAGACGCTAGGTTTTACACCAAGACATTTTACTAGTAGTATTCTAACTTTTAAAAAAGATTTGAACCAAGACAATAGAGGTTCACCTAACCCAGAAGAATGAAGAACATGTACTAGATTATGGTGGTTTACACTATCGAAAGCCTTAGTAAAATATAAATAGATCACATCAACTTGGGAGTGGCTTTTAAAAACATTATGAATAAAATGACTAAAAATAGTATTATATAAAAAGAGAAACGATCAGAACGAAAACCATATTCTTCGTCCATTAAAGTAGGGTTGATCGATGGACTGATATTATGAGATATATGAGATACAATTGAGATGGGTCTATAAGTTTCTATCTTAGAATTATCACCCGATTTAAGAACAGGTGTAATAGAACACACCTTAAATAATTCAGGGAAAATACCTTCATTGCGAGACTGGTTAAAAATAGACCATATAAGATAAGCAAGGAAAATCTTAAATTATAAAAAAAATCACCAGAAATTCCTTCAGGGCCAACAATATGTAGATCTTAGGTGTTTGAGTCAGTTAATAATAAAATAATATAAAATAGTAAAATAATATTTTTCAGTTGTTCAGTGATTACTGAAAATACTAAGTAATCACTAATACCAATTCTGTATTAAAATGCTTAATATTATCATTTTTCTATTATTAATAATAATTTTAATCAGGCGAACTTTAAATTGATTTTCAACTACATTTTTATAATTTATGTAAGGTGTTCTTCAATAAAAATATAATAATGGTATATGAAAATAATTAATTATTTAGAATATCGAATATCATTTGGTTAGGTTTATCATAATATGTTTGAAATAATTCCAAACAAACGATATACCTAATATAATATAATATAATAATATAATTATACTCAAATATATAAAAGGTTTAAATTAATTTAAATGATTTTGATTATATATTTATCACACCTACTTTTAGAGTTTTGTTATAATATTTTTTATGCAGCTACATATACTGACTACTACCGACTAATTTAAATTTTTTAAATTATTTTTTTATTATTTTTTCGAGATAATTCTGTTGTGGAATTATTATTATAACTGGTATCCCATTATATTGTGGGACTTCCTGTAAATCGTTAAACTCGTATATATGCAATAATTGAGCCCATAAAGACACTAGATCGCTGAGATAACTAACCATATTTTAACCAATATATATATTATATGATGGTTTATACAATTACAATTCTAATTTGGCCACATTTGTCATTGCAGTGCGTGGTTTCCAAAAAAAAAATATATATGTGTATATATGTTTATCAATAAAATGAAGACGGTCGTATTTATGATGCATATTATTATTATTATGTTAGTCGCAATACTCGGGTGTATGCCTTTTACAATTTTCGAGACTATTAAACACGTCTAGACGAAATAAAATAAATATTATATAACTGTGTTAGGATTGAATACTGTATTATTATATACCTAATAATATATGAACGCGTATGGAATTGATCGTTATTGTTATTCGCCGTATACGAGTTATTAGTCAATATTGTATGGATAAAAAACGATTTTGAGTGAAATATTTCCATCGGGTTCGTATCCTCGTTTTTTCAAATATAATATCGATAAAAATATAATAATTTACAAAATTGAATCCGTTATTATTTTTTAGATATATATGTATATACAATATAATATATTCAATGCTGAAATAGTTGATATTTTTAGCTCGTCAAGTTTACTCATTATTGTATAGTATATATAAGTGTGAATAAATTCAAATATAAAAAAGCCGTTCAGTATCATCTTGTACATATAATAACATAATATTTTATAGACTCTAAAATATTACAAATAAAAAATTAAATATTGAGCATTTTATTACTTGTTCGGATTAGTATTTTATAATATACCTATATATGAGTATTTGTGACTATTTATAATATTATAAACGCTGAAGATGATAAATTAGTTGTTGAAATACGTAAAGCAAAATAAAAGTTTATAATATTGTGACTTTGGTTATATAATATAATGGATTAGTATTATTGTATTTGTTGTATTGATTTTCAGTTGAATTATATGATATTTGGTTATATTTTAAGTACTTTAATTTTACACTTAGATATTTTTATTCTTTTTCATGTGTATCGAAAATAGTTAGAATATACTTAAATAGAACATAAAAATGCATTTAGAATAAGAGATAAAAATATCTCACCTAAACAAAAAACCCTAATAAAATAATTGGTTCTTTTTTGAAACAATTTTCTATAATATATTTAATGTTTGTTTACACCACATAATTGATGAAATTGTCCACTGTTTCGGGAGGAACATATTATCTTAAAAAATAATAAAATATCACAATTTATTTTCGTATTGTGTTCAATGTCCTACGATTTATTTACAATACACGAGTTTAACGGTTTGTAAGCAAACAGCGAAATATTACATAAGCGTTTGAATTTGGTCCCGTGTATTCACTGTGGAGTAGATTTATTTCAAGTATCTGTGGTCATTGGATTTCTAAAAACACTGACGTTTATTATCAATAAAATAGTAGTTCTGGACTATACTGATAAGAGACTGTGGAATGGGATAATAATGATTGTAGAAGAGTATATAGTAGCCACGGCAGTGTTCATGAAACCCTTTATGTGTGTCAGGGAGGTATAGCTAAAGTTTTGGGGACTGGACCAGTCTGATAACGAATTAAAACTAATAATTAACGACCAGAAAACCGCAACGACAATCTTCTTTGTAAAAACATATTCCACACAATACTTAGGTATACAACCACAAATTATAGGATTAAAATATAATAATTGTGCTGTAAATATTATAATGACTTCCGATAGGATTTTCATGATATTTAATTAAATTTTATAAATGAATCTATGAAGTTCTTTCCAAGCTACAAATAAGTATTATATAACAGATATTAAAAATAATATTTAATTTTTGTTTTATTTTTTCTTGTTTTTTAAGAATTGATCTTCATCTATTTAGAATCTTTAAATAATTTGCTTTGTGTATATAGATATAGGTACATCTTGTGTATTTTTTTTTACTTTAGAGCATATTTTTCCAGAATCCAGTATAAATAATTAAATTTAAGTTACTTGGAGATACAATTTTTTTTCAAAATCAATAAATTTAAATAATATAAAAATCTAATTTTTTTATATTTCTTATGGTATAAAACCATTTTTAACCACTTTATTGTGTCATCTAGTGCCGACGTTTTGTTACTAAAAAGTAATTAATTATAGAATTCTTATTACGCGAATAATTTTTTGAAATTACTAATTTTTAAGTATAGTATCTATATGATATTAAGGTGTTTTCGATAAAAAAAATATGCATTTTTCTTTTATCTACAACAGTATGCCTATATAAGTATTGAGAGAAAATAAAGGATTTTATTGTTAAAAATATTTATATATTTGACACATTCCGTGACACAAAATAAAATATATAGTTATAAATATGGCAAAAAAGTTATAGGATTTGCATGTGTTTCCTGTGTATCTCTTATTTATTTGTTTCCCTTATTTTCGCCACATTTCAATATTTCAATATATACATAATATGCTACAGTTCTATACATATATTTAAATAGGTAGAAAATATATCAAAAAATATCATTATTATAAATATTAGTATCAGTTTTATTTAAAATTAATATACATTATTATCGTCATATATACTCTCTTTTTAGATTCTGAGTGAAACGAGAAATGTATTGGTTTTTTGATGATGTGTATATTTTTATCTGTATTCTGTATCAAAAATTTTACAAGAAAGAGTATTCCAATCATAACATTGGTACCTATTTATATATTAAATATAATTTTTTCAATAAACACATTAGAAAAAATAACCAAAAAATGAATACAGATTAAAAGTAATAAAGATAATCTCTGCCAGAAGAAAACTGCCACAAAAATATATTTATTAATGCTTAAATTTATAAAAAAAATAACATTTTAATAATAAATGAGTCTTATTTATACAGGAATATAATATATAATATTTATTATCCCTTGGATTTTTGATATTATCAAATATTTAATATTATCTTAATATAATTTGTTATATACTTAACATCGCAGCTCTAATTTATTTATAAATTCACGAGTAAAAATTGTGTTGTATACCTAATAATATTTTACATGGTATATGTATCGCTAGTATAAAAAAATATTTGCATGTACAAATTATTAATTAATAAATACAATTATTCGATAACATTTCAGTACTACGTATCTGGATAATATAGTATATTATTATAGTCCACATAGATGAAGTAATATAATTTTGGTTTTTTTTTATTTATAACATTTTATTTTTATTCTTATATATACATTTACTTTCTTATTAATATAAATGTAATGAGTACACAGTGATGTAGTAATTATTTACAATGCAATGATTTAAAAAAAATATCGTATTTGAAATACGATTTCAAGAGATGTTCCTTGGAGTATTCTTTTTGAATAACTGCAAAATTGATTTTATTAAACATGTGTTTTAGTATAAAATTTTAGTTCTTTTCGGTAGGTTATATGTAGTTTTCCATTTTACCCATGTCTCATAGGAAAAATACTAGGGAAATAAAAATAAAATTTTTTTAAAGTATCAACGCTAAATGGAATTTTCTATTAATAAGGTTTTTCTATAATAAATCCGCTCTGTCGTTTCCTTAGTATTAAATGATTCGATAATGGATTTTTCGAAATCTAGTCATCAAATAAATATAATGTGATTGTTATTATTTTAAAGACACCCATATAATATAACAATACAGTTTTTAAATAAATAATTAAGAACAATATAGACAATAAAAAGGTATTAGGTTTTATATAAATATCGCAAATTAAATTTTAAAAAAAATGCTCTGGTTGTCTGGTTATTTTTAATTTTAACAGTTTATCTTTCGAATGGGAAATTAAAGATAAAGTTTGTAATAGTTGGTATGGATCAAACACTCCGTAAAACAATATGACTTTGTTCGCTTATTTTTCATTCTTTTTGTACTTATGATAAAACGCGCATCTACGTCCTTTTAAACTAGGTATATCGAGGAAAACAATAAGCATCATCTCCTAACAAAGAACGAAATCCATGGTTTTCTAAAATACACAACTGTATAATATGTTATACTTAATTAAAATGTATTATATATTTCACGTTTATCGTGATTATTGTATTATTTGTTCTATTTGTGTCATATGCATGATAGGGTGTTTAAAGTCGATCGACAGAAATTCATCCGATAAAAGACCGAATTGAACAGGGAGCATATGAAAAGATTAATGTATTTCGAGACCATAACTCACGAGCGTATATATATAATATTAACTTATTGAGTATACTTATGTTGAAACATAAGAGAGGGATTGGTAAAAGATAACAAACACTATTGAGAGTGACAGATAAAGTTGTATTAGATGGGATATACGGTTAGTTGAAACATATTTTTAATATCTGATATGACTGAATTGTAGAAAGCTTTTATTACAATATAATATAAAGGCGAGAATGTAGTATGTACCCATGGTGCATAATATGTTTAGCAAAATACGAGATAAATTCATATATAACCTAATCTAACCTAAGTAAATTTGGAAATATAATATAGTGTTGGTATAATAGGTGGGAAAATACATCTTTAGGTAATGATATCAAATAGTACCTATTTGGCCGGGTACCTATGTACGAGCTAGTCCCTATTTAGACTTATGTATGTTTTAATTTACAATAATTATATATAATAAGGTCTTATTATATTATTTAGATAGAGGTATTTTCAAATTTAAAACTATTCAATTAAATTCTACTGAAATAGTAAAATACATTACAATTTAGCATGGGTACTAATTAAATCAATGATTTATACTTAAAATATATAAGTTTTAATTATATTTGTATGTATGAATATATTGTCAAAAATTCAATAAAACCTAAGTAATATCATATAAATACCAGATATAAGTACTTAAAATTATTAAGTTTTTTCAAAAAACTATGAGAAACTTTCAATAAATAGGAACAATATCAAAACCAAAAAATAGTAAAAAATAATAAATAAACAATGCATTATAAAATTACATTTTTAAGTCGTTGATGTTCGAAACCAATTTTGAGAGCTATTATATATTTTAATGAACGTAAAAATTATGAAATACCTATCCTGTAAAGTATGAAGAAAAATAAACATTAAAATTGTGCATAGGTTTGTATTAGATGAGTATACACTATTGATTAATAATAAATGATTATACCTATACTTAGTATTTACTACTATTATGATAATACTTTTTCCATAATGTATTTAAATTTTAGCAATCATATAGGGATCTTTTATTTTATGAATATTTTGTATATGTGGTTTATATAGAAAACTTGTAAACATTAATTATAATACATTTTGTGTATTTACTGTAAATATAAAATAAATTTGCATAGAAGTTTTCCATTAAACATCTTAAATAAACCACCGTACCTTTATTCAAAATAATGTTCAGAATTTTAAACTAAGTATAATTCCCATCTCTCTGTTCTTACACAGACTTATAGAACAATATATACAACATAATTTTTCAACAATGGTATTTAATGAACACAACGTTTTAGAATTTCTGTAATTAAACGAAAATGTATAGGTAGTTATTAAAATTGTCCATTTATATATATATATAAAAAATACAAAATGTGACTTTGATAACATAATACACTTATCGTTAATTAATTTTCATATTTATTATTTAGAATAGATATTTATTATAAGTATTTTTGATGTAATGACTTTTATTTTAATAATAATAATAATAATAAAAAGTATAATTTACATTATTTTTTTGTCTTTGTGATAATTTATATTTTATAAAAATGAACTAAATAATTTAATAATAAAATAGTTTTTAACTTCATATTTAACACCAAAATTTTTTTATTGTTATCGAATATTGACCCCACAAAGTATTTTTATTTAATTTAAGATATGTTAATGGAGAAAGGAATAGTTCCTTGTCGTCTTGCGTGCTACTCATTTCTTGTAAATTTTAAATGTAAATAGATAATATAACATTGATTCATATTCGATAAGAATTCAGGGTGGAAGCACTTTGTTTATCAAAAATGATACTAATAGTTTATGTATTGAATTTAAAAGCAATGACAAATCATTTCTTTGGATAAAACAATTCTATGCAAAGCTCGTTGGAACATTATTTTCTCATTTATAACAATTTATCGTTATTTTTGACAGTTTTTCTTTTTTTCTTAAAAACTACTGAGAACATCGAAAAATTACCTTTCTATTCTGCCAATAACAATACATTTGTAACCCAAAAAGGATATACGTACCTAGCACTATGCATAAAAAATGAATCAAATTTAAAAATTGTATACAAATTACTGAAGTAAAATAAAATTCTATATCAAATATTTGACGTACATTTTAAGTTTTTGATATTATAATTTTACAATTCATAAATATTTATATATATTTTTAGTTTTTACTAAATAAAACTATTGGGAAAATTGGAAAATAGCTTCTTTAAAGTACAAATAAAATCAATTTTCTATCAGCTTTACTGGATTACTCTTACTCAATTTCTTCTATCCAAAAACGTGACAACGTTAACCATGAGAAGTTTATTTATTATTTCTAAATTCTAACATTTTTACTTTACAACTAAGAGGATTTTAAAGTAAAATCTATAGAAAATAATATTTTATGTACAACCTTATAGGTATTATGCAACATTTTAAATAGCAAATGAATTTCAGTGATTTAAATACTAAAAAAAAAAGATTTTTGTACATTCGATATTGTGCTATAGAATAAAAGAAGCATACAAAATGTATGAGATCATGATGTTGGCCTTTATATATTTTGTAATAAATGTTTTAACTCAATAACTATTTTATGAACTCGATTATATAAAAATAAAGTGATATGGATACGGGACCATTTTTTAATTACTATTAGAATTTTTTTTAAATTGTTTGATTATCATTTTTTATAAAGTTTCGAAAAAAAAAATTTCCTATTGAGAGCTCTATAAGTTTATTTACTAGTGCTTGTCTGACTATTGTTTTACCAATAAATTAACATCGAATAATTAACTATGTCGCATTCATTTAATAGTTTGAGAAAGTTTTTAAGTATACTCTCTATTTAAAATGTATAGACAAAAAAAAAAAAAAAAAAAATTAAAAATGTACATTGGGTTATATTCAAATATATTTCTAAAGTTTTTTCTAGTAAATGTACACTCATTTACTATATTATCGGTAACTTATCATTCTAGTACATGAACACCAAAAAAATTGGATAAAATATTTTTTTTAATGAAATTTAAACAATTGATTTATAAAACATACGTTTCCATGACATATTTAGTGAAAAATCATAATAGTTTTCCTTACATAACATAAATAGGTAATTTTTAAAACACTAATTAGGTAGCTAATACTATTTTCCAAATAAGAATAATTTTTGTAAATTTAACAGTTCTACGGTACCATGGTAATGAACATGTTATATAATGGCAAATACAAAGAGGATAAAATATACTTTGACAATGTAGTTAATATAATTAAATCCTGAAAATTACATTAAATTTTCTAGAGTCTACCTTTAAATCACTCCTTACTATAATTCAGAAATTAAATAATGTTATTTCACTAGGCTTGTTACTAGTGTCGTTATCTAATCGATTCCTTCTGCCGAAAAAAATGTAAACATTCAAAAAGAAAAACTATATCAATGTAAAATCAATTTTTCTCACTACGTTCTAAATCTAAAAAAATTAGTTTAGTACTGTTTAGAAATATTTTGTTAATTTTTGTTAAATATTTTGCAATATGTATTATAATTTTTTAAGATAAATTAAAAATAGTATTCATAAATATAAAAATATACAGTGAGAATATTTGTTTAAAAAAATCATCCCGTATTAATTATAATTGGATTTAATACTGAAATTTTGGAATAGTACTTATATGTGAAATATGTTAATTGTTCAGCTAAACGATTTTGAATTTTAAGGTTAATATTACCACATATATACCTATATAATTATATTGTATATTTTAGTGTTATGATGAAATTAACCGTATTGCAGTTAATGTAAAATACTTAAAGTTAATATAGTTTACGAAACTCCATTAGCACGTCAAATTATTCTGTATTACTTATGTTTATAGTTTTTATAATTATATTTGGAGTTTCTTGAAATGATTATGCGCTATTTTCTTTTAACAAATTCTACTAACAACTATACTACAATACACATTAATATATTATCTATTATTATTTTCTAATATTAAAAAAATATTAATATTAAATATAATTTATATAAAAGTGCATTTAGTCAATATCTGAGAAAAAAAAATCCGCATAATATATAATATAATATTAGGGTTAAGCTCTATAATAATGGTTTGGGGGTTCGTTCAATTGGAGTAATCTCTAACTCGCTTTTATATACTTACTTATCTTAAAATATAATAATAATTATAATAATAATACAAAACGAATGGTAACAATACGATTATTCCTATTTGGTCGTTCGGTTTCCAGTACAAAAAACACAATATTATTATCAACACGGGAATATTAATATATTATTCATAAAATAAAGGGTTAATGTTATAATTTTGAAATACATTACTGTTTTTACGGAATTACGAAATGATTTTCGCACAATAATAGGATTACTAACGTACATTGTGCTCGGGGTTAAAAAGTGAACTTTGTCGAAATTTGAACGGAAAAGAAATCGCACTGAACCAACGAGAGGTACGTTTATTTATATTGTCACAGTTTTTTACTTTTCATCAAAATGGGTATTTTTTCGAAAATAAAAAATTATTTCTCTGGAAAATCTTCAGGCAAAACAACGAACAGACAGGTTTAGGATTTAGCAACCTGTCAAAGAATAATTTATCGTTATTTATTTAGTTTTTTTTGTTCATTACATTTTCTTTCAACTTCCCACTTCGTTTCCAGTTGAATACTACTTTTGTTATTCAGTTATATATTGCTACTCTAATGCTCCAAGTATTTTGTATATTTTATGTGAATTACTTAATCGATTTTTATTTATTTGTATCACGTTTCCGATAATTTTGTACGCAAATTGTGGTTTCGCTTCTATTCATATTTATTCAAATTATATAGACTGCGCTGTAAATTAAGAATTCTTGTTTTATATACTTAATAAAACAGAGTATAGTAAATGATTAACATTTCATTTTATTTGAATAGATGTATATTAATATTATCTAAAGAAAATTAAAATAATAAGTACGCGTGCTATTTGAACACAAAGAATTAAATTAAAATGTTATTTAGTACTATACTAAACTATTTCACTTAATTTGTATGTACCTGAGTGATCTTCACATATAAAAGGTTTACTAAAAGGTCGTTCTTATCTTATTTCAGATTATAAGATTACCAACTATAACCTTTACCAATAAGGATATAAATTGGCTTCAGAAATCAGCCACTGAAAACTTTACAGGTTTACAAAGTTAATATCGGCAAAGTATCATTACGGAGTTTGAACAAAAACTATACATTATATATGTATCTTTCTTGTACCTATATATATATATATTTATTTAATAATTCAACTTTGGGTAGTATTACAGTATTAGGGAAAACTTTTTTTTCGATTTTTCAATAAACGTCACAATTTTACTATGGAAATTTAGCGGTTTTGCGTATATATATTGCCAAACTCAGCGTTATCCGGAAAAATGTTCATGGTTATATTATGTTTATGTATTTTCTTGACATTTTTGGAAACAATTAAAATCAATAGCTGATATATACAAATATATATATATATATATATACATAAATTATTTTAATATATGTTATATACTTTTATTACTCAGAAATTAAAATATAAACATTTTTACAATAATATTTATAGTAGAAATGTGTAAATATAATTTATTCATTATTTGTATAATATATGGTAATATTATATATTTATTTAATTATCTACCATCATCATAATTATGTGAATTATCGTTTATAAAATTCCATTAAGTTTGTTCAAGTTTGAATGTTTCAGTATGATTTTAAAATAAGTATACATTTATCGATGACGAGGACATCCATAATATATATATATATATTGTATTGTCTAAAAACTATCTGGTAATTTCGTATTGTTTATTATAATTCATTTTATTTTATTTTATTTGCAAATTGATGTACGATCTATATCATAATACTAATATATTATCAATATACATAAGGGCCACCTTAGGTATACATATACGAATAATTTAGAAATCACGTACCATCAGATTTTTTTCTATAAACATTTTATATTTTCAGTAGACATAGACTTGTTTTATGTATAACATTAAAATTTATTATTTATTTATGGAATAATTATAAATTGTGTAATATCATATTTGTTCTTGTAAATAAGTTGATAAACAAATATATTTATATATATAAACCTACTTATATATAGGATCATATGGGATAATTTTAAACAGATTTTACAACATTTTATAAAAATTGCGTTTATGACTGTATTTGTATTAAAAGTAGTTTTTTCACTATAATTAAATAATATATAATAATATAAAGATGTATTAAATTTTTTTGGTTTATTTTAAATTTAAAACCAATTACAAAAATATATTAATATAAATAAATAATAAAAAATAGTTTCCTTTTCCTCTGAATACTGAGGAAAATATAAAAAGTTATTTTGGTACCATAAGATAACTATTGAATTTACTTTTTGGGAAATATAAATAAATATACATATTATTATATGTTTTTGCAAATTTAAAAACATTATTTATCACTTGTAAATAGAATAATGAAATACCGGAAAGAATAGCGATAAAACAAGATAAATTATATAATTGTGAACAAACATTATACATTTTTGTAATACGAAATAAATACTTTAAATTTTAAACATACATCTATAAAAGTATATAATATTTGTAAAATCTTCTTTATAGGATCTAGATCTAAACATTAAAAAGTTGATGAATTTAAAATATTTGAATAATTTACTATATGTTTACCTTTACTATACCTTTTTCATATAAATGTTTATATTTTCTTCTAATGCATTATTGTTTTCTAGTAATTTTATACACGTAGGTTTTATATTAGTTATAATATATATATTAAAATACATATTATTATTAGTTCATTGGATATGTATAATAATATATGCTAAACTGGTACCCTAAGATTATATATTATGAATGGAGCTATAGTCTAGATATCTCGTCCACGCTTTTTATATATAAATGACATACATATATTATTAGAGATATGACGGGTTCCATATATGTTTAATAAATGTTTAATGAATGAACAGTGCTTTAGTGAAATATTAAATTATTTAATAGATGATTAAACGACTATTACATTTTGTGAGCTCTTAAATTAATAATTAACCTCTCCACTTACTAGTGGTCCGATTTCTAAATACCATTTGGTTTACTAAATATTTAAACATAATTGTATTCATAAAGAAATAATAAAAATCTATAGTTTTATCTTATGTATATATTACAATAGCTATCTAAGTAAGTACTGTTATATTATATTTAGGTAAATATACATACATTTTACAGTCATTGTGTACTATTGTGTCTTATGATCCTTTTAATTGGGTTGTTTCTAATATACTTGTAATTATATATTAATATTTTAGTTAACCCAGGTAACTGAATTACAGAATAATATATAATATTGAACAATTCGGTTATATATTATTCTTCTTAGCTAATGGATGTATTAATTAATAATAAAAAAAAAAACTAAAATTATGAAAGTCAAGTCAAAAACACAAGAACTTAAGTTTGAATTCTGGTTTAAGTTTAATGTTAATCATATTCTATTATATACAAATATTATTATCAATATGAACATATTTTAATAAATATGCCTCACATATGTGTAAAATACAAATCAACTAATAAAAAATTCGTCGCTTACGTGTCAATTATCTAGACATGGCTCCATCCATAGGATATAGTCTAAGCTGGTACCTATACATAATATAAAAATGTTGTGTTCATTATATAATATTGCACCATAAATTTAATGACCTCTTGTACAATTTTGTTGGTATTTTGGTTAAAACCTACTTAGTAACAGGTAAAATGTTGATTTCTACAGAAAACCCAAAATCATCGAAATTTTATTTTTAATAACTGTTTTAATATTTGATTTATTGTCTTCTGAATTTTTAAATAACTACTTATACACCTACCTATATAGCTTATAACTATAATTTATGAATATGACATATATATAAATATCAAAATAAGTTGGAAAAGTTATGATTATAATATATTTATGAAGATATTGTCTTCTTTCATTTTTTTAAAACAATATGGCTTTTAAATTAAGTAAAAGAAATATATTAAATACGGAAGTCGTACACACTCATAGTATTCCTGTAGGTAATTTTCTTCTTTTATAAATCAGACATTTGAAAAATTCTAATAAAATAATTGACTATCAAAAGGACAATACTCACGGTAATCTTTCTGGTTTACTGCCGTCTAGTATTCTCTGTTGCACGATGTATATAAACTTCGTGGTGGGGAGATAAAAATCGTATAGTTATAACTGTTTTAATAATAAAATTAATAAATATAAACTAAGAAATGTACAAAAAAAAAAAAAAAAAAAATAAGAATACACATTATGGATTCTATTTGGTATTTTTTTTCCACATTATTTTATTGAATTTTATTATATATAGGTATAAATTGTGTAATTTGTATATCAAACAAATTGAAATTGAAGTTTGTAATACATTTTAGTACTAAAATATGATTTTAATCTAATTTGAAATAACATACATATTGTAAATTATATTTTTAATTTTATATTTAGGAAGTTGTCGGTTTTGGTATTTTTTCTTGTAGATTTTCACCTTAAGCCCTAGAGTTACAGTAAAGGAATGTATTCAAAACGTGCAGTAATTTTTGAAACGTTTAGCGTGTACCTTTAATAGGTAAATATTAAATAATAATAATAATTCATTTAAATTATATCCAAAAATAAAATTTCAAGTTAAGACGTTAATAATAATATTATACTCTCCTCTTTGAGTTTTTTTTTTTTTTAAAAAAATACATTAAAGGACATTCGAGTGAAATATAAACAAAAATATTCGATATAGATATATATAGTTTAATTTCTGCCGGCCGTTTGGTACTTTTATAAATCAGATATTTGGAAAAACGGCATGGAACCGACTTTCTGAAAGGGACTATTATTTACCGCGTACTTTTTCACTCTTTCCCCTATATTCAATACCATCGCATCTTTCCCGCCGTGTGATGCATTTAAAACGTCTTGGAGGAGAATAATAAGAAGAAGTTTCTATATTATATAGTAGTGAGTGCGTACCCCACGATTAATTTTCATTACGACGGATTTCTGTGGGTCGCCGTCGCGCCGGTGAAGTATTAGGCGCCCGATTAGCTCTCCGTTTTGTTCGTAATTAGAAAAGCGAGTTTACCCATTTATAATTGCACAATCGTTTTTGTTGGATTTTACAACTACCGCGGCCGTTTGTGTCCGCTATTCCTCTGCAACACTAGCCCAGCTAATCCCACAGACTAACCACAAAACACACTGCTGGTAATACTATATATATACTATTTGATGGCAGAGAATATACATTTCGAATTCATTTCACCAGTCGTCCGAAAGAGAGAATGTTAATCTTCCCAGCTCCCTGTCCCCCTCTCACAGAATATTCACGCAGATTTCGCACGTTCTTCGCCTATCTCTAATATATGTCTACACAAAAACCACGTGTTTGTATAGTTTATGAAATTCGTTCCTCAACGTCACATACGTAACATAGTAATTTAATTCGGTCTCTTAAATATTAAAATATTTAACCCTCCATTGATAATATATATGAGTAAATAATATTAAACTTTCAATTTATTTAGAACCACATAACTAGGTACAAATTACCAGGATAAAACTTAGAGGAATGAAAATGATCTTATATAAAATAAGGCTAAAGTATTGAAAGTAAATATTTTATATAAAAACAAACAAGGATGGGCCTTAGCTAGTTAATAAGTTTATGTTAGATTGAAAAATTGAATTATCGTTAACTTTTTAACACATATAATTGTCTAGTATGTTGGTTGAAGGAAAGAGGGAATCAGCAAGATCGAAAAAATGTGGGGATGTATAATAGAGAACGATATGAGGTGAGCAGGTGTAAATATAAGAAGAATGCAGGAGATGGAGTTAAGTAGTGTAAGTGCAAGTCTAGGGTAAATAACCCTAAATAGTTTAAAAAGAAGGCAAAAAGAGAATAAGAAGAAAAATGTATAAATATAATATTTTCAAAGTAATGAAATTTAAAATCAAACATTATTTAAACGTACACATTCTATATATTTTTTATTACTTTGAAGTTTATAACAAGTTTCCTACTAAATAATAGTTATACAGTTGTAGGTATAGCTTATATCTTAATAAATATTTATATTTATCTTGGCCCCGCTTTTAATTAATATTTAATGATAAGGATTTCGTATAATTACGTCATTATTCTATCAAAGAAAATTAAAAAAATTAAATAAATACCCGTCTGTTCTTGATAAACATTATTGTTAAATACCCGTAGCCCAATATTCGTGCTTGTTTTAACTTTATGTTGTGCCTATTAAAAAATTAAAAATCAACAGATCCTGTATTAATAATTACCATATTTTCCTTCGAATCAAATATAAATTCTATGTATATTTTGATTATGGGAAGTAAAGTTTAAATACTTGATCAAATACATGCAAATTAACAAAAAAAAAAAAAAAAACGTATTTTTTTTTTTAATTTATCGGTTCAGAGTATACGGTTATGGGGTATTATTAATATATAGTTTACATTATACAGGATTTAAATGGTTTTCTCAAACACGAAAATGATCCCGTTTTAGTCGTCCAACTGTGTTATAGTACAGGCAGACATTAAATTTATTATATATTATATTGTACTGCAGGTGCAAGTGGTATCCGCAGCAGTAGTCAACTGAATTTATCCACCCACTATTATCAACATTATCATATTTCATAAAAATAAACCCAACACACGCGCACACACATTAAATGCAATTTATAACGAGTTCGATAATAGTATAACGAGTTAAAAGGTTAACCCTTTCATCATCCCGTCGTCGTGTAGGCGAATTCGTGTGCGTACATTATGCGTGTATAATAGGTACTGTAAAGGCTTTGTTCAGTGTAAACAGCAACAGCAGGTACCGTTGGCAAACCCGATAATAATTATAATTATAATCATAATAATAATAATAATAATAATTATTATTATTATTATTATTATTATTAAAACCGTTGTACACGCGGTGGCGGTGTATAATATGTTCACGTATATATATATATATATATATATATGTTTACTATAATATAATGATATAGAGTTGGACCGTGTAATCCCGTGCGCCGCAGTGTTGCCGTTCGCCCGGTCCGGACGATTTTCGCGCCGACCGGGTCGTATGCACTGTGGTTAGAGACGGGTAACGGTTACGTTCCTGGGATAACCGTATTTTTTATTTATTTATTTTTTTTTTTTTACCTCCCGACGTTATCCGTTTGATACATAATATTTCGGGGCTGTCGGCAAGCAATAATCCGATCACGAAGTCTGCACCACGACCGCACACTGCGGCACGCACGCAACAAAACCCTATCGCGTATTACATTATATAAAGGCTTTCTGCGGGTTTTCCTCGGGACACGTACGCCCGTGAATACCTCTGGTCGTCGTACTACACACGCACAGTCATACATAACGCTCGGCGGGCCGACTGCCGGTGGACATCCACTCGAATCATCCTCGCCCGGGCCCCCTCTAAATCTCTGGTGTTCGTCTCATCGCCATCACCGTAATATATTTCAATCGAATAATATAATTATGTATAATATAAATCGCGACTACCTATCGCTATGAATATTATCCGGGGGCATTGGTCGACTTCTGTTGTTTAATAATATTTTGAATTTCGTATCTATGTGCAATAGTTTCCGGAAACTTTAGAAGAGTCGGTCGTTTAATGGCCCGCGCGTTCTACAGCCCGGTTAGTTCACGTTCGGACTTTCTCTTAGAAGTCACTTAAAAGCACTTATTACGAAACCTCTCTCGATCAACAGTGTATTATCATTCAATATGAATACATAGTTCAGATATCTCTGAATTTGGGAAATCTTGACCGTTGTGTCACCGTCTTATCGGATGACTAATTAAATAACTTACCTGCATGTTGTTATTGTGATAAACGATTCTGTAAACTGCTACATTTTTTATATAAAAAAAAGTTTATGCAGTGGTAATAATATAGGTATGTCTCATGGGTTTATGCTTAATAAATCTACGGTGCAGTATATTTATCATTTACACGAGTACTTGCCACCCTGCAATTAGACCGTATCATGAGTTTTTCGTGAGCTTAGTGTGATAGGTAGGTACTGTCTGAACGGATGTAGTGTAAGCTAATTAAATCCGTGGAAAATGTTATAACATTGTGTCGTTTAATTTTAAGAGGATGTTACACTCGCATTTGTTGTCTCTGTCTATCTAACAGGTAATATAGCAAAATCACACTACGCAGAATTGAAATTTTGAAGTTTAGGTTAAATTTAGAGTATAAACACCTATTACAAAATTTAAAGCGAGGAATATTTTCGAGTGAACCTGATGGGCATTTTGTAAAATATCGTCTGACGAAAAAGTTAAAGCTATTTCAAAATATCAAAAACTAAAAATTCCGTAACTTTTTTTTCTGACAATATTTTACAAAATTTACAAAAAGCCCATGAGGTTCACTCGAAATTATTTTTCTCGTTAAATTTGATAATAGGTGTTTAAGCTCTAAAACTAACCAAAATGCCATAATTTCCATTTTGCATTGTATAATTTTGTTATATTGCCAATTAGATGGATGGAGACAGAAAATGCGGGTATAGCATCCTCTTAATGTATAATCAAGTTTAAGAGAATTCTGTAGTGTGTAATCTTATCTAAACAAGTACACATAAAAATAAATTGTATAATTCATTTTTACACAGCGAATCAGATGAAAAACGGTATCTATTAGTAAGTACTTGAAATTTAAATTTAAATGTTGACACAATCATATAACCACATGTTGATATAGAAATCGAACGTTTTCATACAAATCCCTTGACTTTCTATTAACAGTTTTTTATCACTGTTCTTTATATCGAAAAAGTAAAACTGACGTAAAACAAAATACGGATGAGATCTTGGCATGTGCTATTCAAGTTTAGGTATCTCGAGATAGTACAGCTTCTAAAATTAATATATTAATTTTAAATATAATTTTAATTGTTTAAATTCATAAAACTTTATTAATTTAATGAAATATTATAATATGTAGGGGATATTTTTTTATATTTTATATATGTGTACGATCTTACACACAATCCACAGTTTTCATAATGCAATCAATGATGTCTTAATGTACCTAGCGCATTTCTGAAGATGGTTGTCGAACATACACGAGTATAAATGGGTTTTAGATTACAGTCCTCTCAAATGTACATAAAAATGTCCAACTACATACATTATTTTGGTCGTATGTTTATTGGTGATTAAATCGAGTGTGTTTTCGGAATAATCTTATTTACTGCTACAGAGCGTATCGTAAACGCTTCTATAAATATGAGGGCAGATAACCTAATGGATTTCGTATTATATATATGTACATTTGGTAATGAAAAAAAGTAAAACTACATAAATTTAGAATGCAATACCAATACTGTGTCAATAAGACTAAGACCTGCAATACCAAGACTGAGTTGAAAAGAATAAGACCAAGATAAATACTGTCATAATCCTGGTCTCGGTTTTGATTTTCTCATCACAACTACTGTTTATATTTTCTTGTATGTGATTATTAGCTTAGAATAATAGGGTTATGTTATGGTATTTTAAAATTGTTCAAAAGTGTTGAAAGTGTTATATTATACGATAGATAGTGGTATTTGGAATATGTATAGGAGAACAATTTTACTTTCAATTGAAAATATTTTTGTTTTTATATTTTATTTGTTAGTGTTATAGACTATAGAAATCTTTTTCAGATTAGAATATAAATAATACGATGTACATAGAAATGGTGGACTTTGGAAAAAAAAAACTAGATTTAGAAACGTACGGTTCTATTGCAAATTCCGTGTTGAACTACTCGAATATGGGCTGAGATGTCGGAGTGCCAATATATTATTATAATATACCTACCTATATTATACAACATAATAATAATGTTTACCTATTATTATTGTTATTGCGTTTGTCGAGATTTTGGTTGGGTGAAGATTCGATTTGTTACGGTATAAAACGTGGTGTTGGATGCAATAATATAGCTGTGCGGGTGTGTGCGTCCGCGGTTCCTATACGTCGGCCGGACACGTACGACGACTACACAATTGACTTAATCCGGTCGAGGATAAATTAGAACGGCGAGCAGGCGAAAAAAAAAAAACCGTCTTAAGGTCTTTTACGTGACCGTTATTTTAATCGGTATTAAAAATGGCATGGCTTAGCAGACGGCCTTTGCGGGTATATAGGCGTAGGTATATATAAGAGAGATGCCACTATTTTACGACAAACCGCAATCGAGGTATTACCCTTCACCTCCATGCCAAAGACATCGATGGACATAGAAACACCGAGATAGAGGCTGTCCTGCAGCACTTTGTTTTATTATGTTGGATTATATAACGATGTTATTTTACTTCCAACGTTGGCGTTATGTCATTACTCTTGCAGAGTAACAATAGCGAAATATTCTTAATATATAAACTGCGAAGGATTTTTAAAAATGATGTAATATATTTTGTATTATTTTTTGTTACATGTAAGTATGATTATTCAAGCAACAATAATGTTTCTCGGTTATTATACCAATAATAACTTAGTGTAAATATCATATAGTTATACGTATTGTGATATAATCCTGTAAAGAAGCAAAACTCAAAAAAATCGTATATCTACTATACAAGCTCATACAACACCTAACTACACTTAATTTGCTGAAAGTTATAATTTACTTCCAAGGATAATTTTCATAAATATAAATATTGTGTATAGTACTCATCCACAGATATTTGTGAACGGACAGTTCTTAGATTCTGAACGAAATGGTAGCTGGAGTATATTGGTTTATGTTGTGTTCTTTTTTTTTATTTGTGTATACCTACATTTTTTTTGGGTAAAGTCAAGCAGAAGTTTTGGAGTAGTGTTCTTTATTGATAGAGAATTGGTTTTAGTTGGCAATTTGAGGAGATAATTTTTCAATTTTCCTAGTAGTTTTCTTCAGCGCAAAGAAATACTTCCCTTTAAACTGAAAATATTTTATAAATACGAGGAAATAATATAAATACAAAATAAAGTTGTCATGGTTAATTAATATTATTTTTTATTTATATTATGTATTTACTAAACTTTGTTCAGAATCGTCTTTCAAATGAAATGATTTATCTTTGTTTTCAAATTTAAAATATTAATAATACACTATCCTATCTGAAGACCGAAGAGATGGTCGACTTCCTCCATATGTATCTGGAAGGTTCTTTTATGATAATCATAGACATTATCAATAATTTAGAAAAATCAACATAATTCATATCATCATATCATATTATGAACTATTATAATATTAATATACCCCATAAAGTGGTTATTTTTATAAACTTCGAACTGCTGTGAAAAATATTAAAATATTTCCACAAAATAAATATTTAGATTTATTTAAATATTTGTAGTTTTAGGTGTTATTGAGATAAAATATGGGGTTTAAATACATGATTAATTTTCAAATCATATTTAAATAACTATTTCAATGATACGTCACGATCGCCTCATACAAAAAAGGTTCTAACACAAAATAAAGCGAAAAGAAAATATAGATTGAGTGTTTTTGAGTTTAAACGATCACTAAATTTGTATGAGTTTTTCATATTCTGTATCTCAGTAAATAATTATTGGACTAAAGAAATATCCAAATCAATTGATGGAAAAAAAACAAATATTTTTCTATGTAAAAGCGATTAATCAAAAATATTGATTTAGAATACTTTTTTCATTCTGATACGACAATTTTATAATGTTTTAAAATTATAGATAATTCAATATTTTAATATTAAATTAACTATCGAAATTTCTCTCACTTTTCCTCCCTCCATAAGTACTCATCTTGCATACTATAATTTTAATAATAATGATAAAATATAAAATATGTGAAAATATGTAACCATTAAAGATAAAATTATGATAATACCATAATTATATTAAATGTAATGATCATATATATCATGATATATATATCATGATATAGTTTTATTTGTTTATACAGAACTTACATGTTTTAAACCTATGTAATAATTTTATAAAATTGTTTGTATACATGTTATACGATAAAAATATAAAACCTTATTATAATATTGCTACTAATAAATAAAAATAAACATAATTAAATCAAATGTTTGTTTAACTATAAAAAAAAGTGTAAATATATATACACCTACATAGTTGGGTAGTTATATTTTAACATTTTAGATCATTTAATGAATGTTTTTAAAATACTTTAGTATAATTCATTGTGAAAGTAACGTAGATTTATATAAAGGTATGAAGAATTATACTAGTAACTTGCTACTCTACAAAATTATATACCTGTATATAATTTAGGTTTTATTTTGATTTTTTTAAAACTACAAATGTATTTGTCTATATTATAGTTGCATAATTTTAAATTTAAATTTAGTAATACATTTGGATAGGGATTTTTATTATCTATTTATTTTCGCGTTTTATGTTGTATATATGTAGTCTTTGTATAAATATAATATTATATTATGTACACCAAAATTTAAAAAAAATATTTGTTAAACTGTTAAATTGTTTAAATATTAAAATCTAATTTAAATATTTTAAATCTTAAAATATTTAAATAAATATAATTTATGAAAATATCGTACCTACTTGTTATTTTAGTTTTCGTTTGTAATAGATTATAATGAATAAAATTCGTTACCTATATGTCCTTATATTGTTTATCCAACCATAACATATGTTATCTACTCTAAAGTTAACTTTTAAATAATGCAAAGACTGACATCAACTTATATTATTAATGTGTCTATAAAATATAAATCCATAAATTATTATAAATTATAAAAATAACAAATAAGCAGAAATAATTTTATGTGAAAAGAACAATTATAATCAGGGAGATATTTTTACTAACCTACATATAGATCACTATTCATAGTAATCACTATTGAGAATTATCATTAAATCATCACTACATTTCAGTTAAAAATATTTATTATTTTAAAACCCCTTAAAATTTATTTTTGATTATAAATAGCTAATGAAAGTTTAGAAAAATGATAAATACAATTAAAAAATATCATAAAAATATATTTACTATAATGTGCTTATAATATTTGCTAATAAGATTTTTTCAGTATAATGAATACACTATTTGTTTTCATTTCCTTGTTAGCAAAACATTTTATTTTATATAATTACTTTGGTAAAAACTAAATAGAATGACGTATTAAAAAAAATTATTTAACTGTATAAAAAATATTATCACATGATATTGTGCATGTGGTATGTATAATATCATTTTATGGCGTTTTAAAGGTATATAAATATAATTATAAAAGTTTAAAATGACTAAATTAATATATCCTTGTTTTACTATGACATTGTTAATATATTATTTGAAAATTAATTTGTCGAAGTGTACCAAGTTAAAATTTTTAATTCATACAAATTTAAGGATATAAAATAACAGATGATATATAATTAAAAAGTACATTGTATTATTAAGTAAAACATTATTTAATTGATTATAAAGTACAATTTGTAAATAATTCTGTATTATTTGAAATATTTTTATTCATGATATTATGATTTATTTATATTTGATTTTATAAAATATTGTAAAAATTCAAAATAATTATACATGAGCACTTAATAACATTTTTTGCAAAGCAATTACGTTAATTCATTGTTATCCATCGACGGACTGTGTAAAAATATCGGACGTGAAGTACTTTCAGACATAAAGCATTATTTCTCGGTACAATTTCAATTATTAAAGTACATTTTATTATAGCAATAACCGGAACAAAACGCACGTATGTTCGGAGAAGAAAACGATTATAACTCTGAATGGTAGAAAACTTATGGGACGTAAAATTTTCAAGTCAAATGAAAACTTAAAATTATTTTTGCCAATACTTTACCATCGTATACCATTGAAAAAGTTTAGTAAACAATTTGGAACAGTAAAAGTAGATTTATTCGTCAATGTGTACAGACTATTTATATACACTGTAGTTGTTGTCTCAGATGAACTTATAATTTTAAAATCTTAGGACTTTTACCTTTTTTACAAAGATAATTTCTGTTATTGATCTATATAAAGTCCGTACCTAAAATTTTAACTATTGATTTTTCATAATAATATTATGTTTTTAATATCTAATGTCTTACACCAATATTTATTTTATGGGCCTTCTGTGTCAAAATATGTACCTATTATTTTTAATTTTCATCATACATGGGAAATGTTAAAATTACTAATGAGATGACACTATTTTTTGTAGTCAACTAGTGTATAAAACTGTTCATAGCAGTATAAGCTACCTTATACATAAACATTAAACAATTTTTGGATAAAAAAAAATTGGAGAAATAAATGAATACCCACATTTTTTTAATAGAATGTGAAGAATACTCGATTTTTCAAGGAAAAAAATAAACGTGAATTCGAACGTGGTTTTTTAATATTGAAGATGAAAGCAAACGTATTAAATTTTTTAGTGAATTTTCTAAACACTGATTTATACATAATAATAATAAATAATAATGATTATTAATTTATTAAAATGATTCATAGCAGAGCTCAGATTATTACTGTCAGTTATATATTGAGTGCATTTAGTAATCAAGCCAATAAATTTTGAATATTTTTCAAATGTATGTTACAAATTATTCGTAGATACGATAAATTTTACATAAAATGTTCAGATATTGAAACCTAAAATTATCACTTTTATGACTTACAAATTTATGTATGTTACCTACTAAAACAAAAAGCTCGAAATTAAAAAAAAAAAGTTTAAAAATTTTCTTATACCAATTATTTAAGAAGGTATATACAAAGTACATATTGGGAGTACATTTCTAGCACCTAAAATATTTATAGATTTTGAATAAATTACATAATTATAACTTACATTTTAATTGCACATGTCTTCCTGCCTTTGATCGTAATTTTACACTTAAATAGTACGTCTTGGGGATTAATATAAAATTTTTATAAATATATTTGCTTATAAATAGCCCAATATTAACTACTCAAATTTGTAATCGGTGAAATTTTCAAATTTTAAGGACGAATATTTCCGGAAGTGACGAGGAAACTGACTATAGTCGATTATTGACAAAAACACGTTTTTACCCGATTTATACTATTTTTCGGAAGTTTTATTTTCTTATGCTTGAAAAAATGACTGTGGAAATCGAAAAATTACATTTCAAAAGTACTTGTAACTAAATCAAACTTGATAGGTACCGGAAAACGGGAGCACATTAAATATGATATTTGGTAATAATTTTTAAATAATTTAATTTTCAATAGAACATTTACATTTAGTAAAAACAGTAAATTCCTCGATCCGTTCAGAATCTAAACCGTTGACACTGTTAAGTCCCGAGAAAATGATATCACGATGATCAAAAATGGAATGATTTGGATGCAATATTCCAAAATTCTATAAAATCTTCAAATAACACAGACATTTCCCAGTTTTTCAATAAACGTCAAATTTTTCTGATTTTTCCCGGTGTCCTCAGATGCGTGGAAATAGTGTTTTTAATAAAATCTTAACGATTTATTATCAATAGCTATGTATAATATTGTTTGGGTACCACTGTAGTCTCGGGATAGCCGGAATCAATAACGCAATAAAACGAGCGTGCGGCGTTCAGGTATTTCCAAAGTTTAAAACAACACTGATGGTGGCAAAATAGAGTTTTACGCGCGTTTGCGGTTCGGCTTTAATCGAATTTCTAACATCAGTATAGTTGCCGACGTTGTACCGACTCTGCGTTGTCGCAGACATCAAAATAGTTTTACCAAATGTTACTTTCAATGTGTATAGTCACATTATACTGGTATATATGTGTATCCATATATATCCGTGCATTGTTCGTATACGGTATACGGTTATAATTTTATTGTTATTATATATATAAAAGAAGACTTGAAATGAAAGAAAAAAAATAGTAGCTCCAGCAGATCGTGAAAGTCGACTAGAAAAGCTCATATTATGTTTGTATAGTGTATAGTGTACGCTCGCTTTGCTCTCACAAAACGAATAAACGCAGTTCTGGGTTATTATTAAATATTGCGTTTTCACATATTATACCGTGTTGAATTCCCGAAGTGTTTTATTTTTTTTTTACATTTGGATGTTTATTATTTATATTTTTTATGCAAAGCGGAAATTGATAACAGCCTCTCGACGGCGACAGTGTGATGAAAGAAATATAACAATGTGCACGTCGAACGCTGGCGAAACTTAAATTTTTCAGCGAATATAATACATATTATACATATAATATAAGTATTTTAAGCTTAAATGTGTATATATTCCATAGTCTGTGTAGGTGCGCAATATTATGCACAGTTATATATTGTATACCTATATACCTAGCATGAAAATTCAATCTCCCCAAGTATCGAACAGAACGTGATTGACGACAGTACGAAATGTGTATGATTTTCATAATTGATTATTTTTTTTTTTTTTTTTATGGGTATAATATTATTTATCACAACCGTATTACTCTAAAATAAAGTCTAACATATACCTATAATAGGTATATGTTTTCATCTAAAAATTACACTGAACCGTATTTTCCCTACCTATATATATATACCTATACTCTTTGTTTACATTACAAGAGTAATATTTATTAAACATTATGTTTGGTGTTTTCAAGTGTATGTTTTTTCAATTGAGAAAACATATATATATTGTATGACTATATTGTATGATTATATCGTGAATTTTTTAAAAAAAAAAAAATAATGATGATACGTATATTTTATTTGACATTTGATAAATTACTAAATTTTAATTTGTTAGGTACAGTAGGATACTAGGATGCATCATTTTATTAACAATATAATTAATAGTAAGTACGTATTTTATCCTACGGAACATCTTTTTAATATTTTATAAGCTCATGGGTATAACTTCAAAATGTATTACATATATTATATAAATGTTTTGTATTTATAAATAAAATGTTTTCAAACATAAAACCTTAAAAAAGTAAAGGTTCCTGTTTTTAGTGTTCTTTTAATTCGTATTTGCTCTAAATATATTTTTCTCTTAGATATTTAATAAATATTAATATAGATACATTGTTATACATAATTTTGTTATCATCATATAATTCCATAACAAAATTATTACGTAGTTAATAGTTATTACATCTTAAAGTTGTGTTTGATCTTTATAATTTAGTTAAACATTTTAGGTATATGTAGTTGTAATATTAATAATATATTATTGAATCACACACACTATCGTATTCATTATAGCCTACAGAAAATTATTTGTTTCATTTATTTTGATGTACCACTACTACATATTTGCAAGTTAAATTTACCTTTATGATAGAACATTATTCAGTAAGTAATTGATTTAAAAAAAATCTCCACTGAGATGTTTAAATAATAAAATATATTAAGTATCGATCATCTTACATTTTTAGATTCTGAACGTAGCGAGGGAGCTAGTGGTTTTACAATGATATTTATTTTTTTTTCTCTGTTAACAAATTTCCTATCAGAAGGAGCCGAGGAGAATCTTTGGCGATAGTGTGTTATTGATATGAAATCGACTGTAGATGGTACATATACCATACATATGGTATATACTATACATAGTATTTTTCGAATTTCCGAGTAGTTTCCGTTGAGAAGAAGAAAAACTTCAAATTATACGATGTGTGTAGTCATATACTGTATACATACATATATAATGTATACATACTATGTATACTATACATATCTATACCTACAGATAACCTACCATACGGTGTATAACTTACTTACACCGTATACATAGTTACAATATATAGGTACAATATATACTAAAATTTTTTTCATCATATATTTTCATATATAAAGTAAAGGGTTTAAAAAACAACTTTGTAATGTTATACAGAAGTACTATACAGTGTGATAAATTTTAAACTAACTTTTATACAGTGTAAAAGTTATGTATACTTATAGGTTTTGGAAAAAATTGACTTGGCCCAGGCGTCACATTTAAAACTACCTTTTATACGGTGTAAAATGAAAGTCAATTTTTTATATAACAAAATAACAAATAAAATTATCATAATTACCTATTTTTAAAAAATAATATTATACCAAATCTCGGCTCAGAATCGATTTTATCAAATCTAAAATAATAAACTTCATCCTGTCCCAGGACTGAAATGACAATGCACCAACTTACCCTACATATTTTTAACACCATTATTAACACTTATATACTATTATTATTTAAAATTTTCGAAAATATTGCCAAAAAATTCAATTTGATTATAATTTATTAAAACTTATTATAAGCATGTATATATTATACACTTTTGTTAGATTCGAAAAAAATGAGAAATCATTTTTCGACTTGACGTATCAACGACCAATGTAGTCAAGTGCGTTATAATATTATTATTATTATTATTATAGAGTGATGAGTACAAAAAATAAAAAAAAGTCATAGAGATGATTGACTCGTTACACTATCTTTTTGTTATCCTTTCCCCTAAGTAGCTATTGGGACTCTGATTTATAGCTCGTTGTCAATTCAATGGAGGGGACGAGACTGTTCTTTGTGAGTGGTTTCTCCTGTTGATTGATAATCCGAATATTGACACATTGACGCGAATTCGATAAGATATACTCGATATAATGGTTTCTGCGTCTTTTAGACGAAATTACTCGTATCTAATACTGAACGGTGAATTTAATATTAAAAATTTAAAAAACGAAAAACGAAATATACTCAATTTATTATTCACATTGTTATTATTATATAATTATAAAAAATCTGAAATTAGATGTTTAGGTATTATATATTTATTATATTGTAGATTAAATAATTTTATGCACTGTGTACTAAAAAAAACAATACATACCAAATATGTATTAAAATTTCAGAAATATGTTGTGTTAGCCAGTTAATAATATGAAATATATATAACATATAATAATATATATATATATATATATTAAAAAATGATTTTCTGTCATTTTGCTCTCGTAAATGTTGATAAAAAATATGTAATTATTATAATAAAGTTTAAGATATATACGAAAAAACATATTTTATACTTATTTATCAAACAATACTATAAACTAAAAAGGGATATGCAAATATATATTATTATTATATCATCCATACTGTAAACTTTTTTTTCGGAAAGTATTTCTCAAGATATAATTTGTAAATACATATAAGGGAAATATTAAATTGAGCTATTAAAGTTAGAAATAACATTCTTGTATACTTTTACATCTCTTAGTATTTTATATATTTTTATTATTATTATTTATTTTCTCAATATAGATTTTCATTACATAACACCAAGTTGTAGTGAGAGTAGTTGTAAATCATTATAGTAAAAACCCTTGTAAATTATAAAATATTAATTTAAAGGAAAAAATATTTAATATCAGCCCGAAAATGTATCACAAGAATTACAATTTGTGTATGATAATAAAAAAAAATATATTAGGGATACAAACATTATGATTAATATTATTAAATTCATTAATAAACGCATTAATTAATATAGCAATTGTTAACAATAGAAATAACCATTAAAATAATAAATTGTTTATAAAAAATCTAAAAAATACGTGGTAACATTTATTTTTACGATCGTTTTTCAGCTATAAACTATTAATTAAAGATTCGTTCTTGTTTACTTTCGAACTTCAATTGGAATTTCAGTGTTATTGCGGTCACTTGGTTTGTACAGGATAGTAAATACAAATAAAACTTAGTACATTTCTATTAGTTTAAGATCTGTAGACCGAATTACTTCGCTAAAAACACCACAGCAAGACGAATATATACGATTAAATTGCATTATTAATATATACGAGTAATTGAAACTAGTGAGGTAATTTTTGACTTATCTGAACAATTGAAAAAATTAAAAATCTTTAGGTCATTAATCAAAATGAATATCTAACTTAATGTATTAAGTTATAATTCAGTAGTTACATATAGAATAATTTAAATTCGAATGACACTGTTTGTACACTCTTGAGTAGTATTTTAAATATGTCGCAGCTATGTTGTAAATGTTAGCTTAGTGTAGTCTTATGCAAATATTTTTACATTTATATTTATATTATGTGGTGACATTGAATCTTTAAAAACAGTAAGCAACAATAGTGTTATATTAACGAGAAGTTTAGAAATAATAAAAGGACACGATTTCTGATACTGTATCATAGGTATTAGGTATTAGGTATATATTTCATAGCTTTACTTCAGGCTTATATATTGGTGCACTGAGCTACATTTTCAAAATGGATACCCCACTATTTTGGGTAGTTGTGAAAATACGTGTACATTATTACCAATGTATATTATTCTGATTTAGCTTATTCTGTACCAGTATACTTATTATTATGAAGCTTAATAGCAGTGTTTTTAATTTTGAAAAACATTACCTAATTTAGAGACTTTATTCATTCTAAGCCAGTAGTTTTTCTGCATTCTCATATTTATACACCTAATCATAATTGAAAATCGCGGTATAAATATTTAATTTATCCGATTACTTGGTTTTTATCAAAATGTCAATATTTTGCAAATAGGCATGATTTAACATGCTACGCATAATATGCAATGTATCATGCATACTATTTATTTAAACTATTTATATATATATACGTGTTTAAAGATATAAAATGCAAATATATTATTATCATATAATATTATCGATATCATTTAACTTTAATAATTACCAAAGTACATATTCGATTTAGTTATTGCAATCAGTTAATCTAAATTAACAGTTATCGTTTAATAAAATAACATAAAAACAGCAGATATATAGATAGTCCTACAATGAATACTTTTATTTTGTATTCGGATACATTTAAAAAAATGTATTCAAAATAAATATTAAAATACTTAAAAAGTATTCAAGTATACTTATAGAATATATATATTTTTTGTTCTTAATTTTAGCCAGTATTGGAATAGTTTGCCGGTTTGATAATAATTAATGTTTGATGGTTTAATATTTTACTATGTTTATATAAAAATGTGTGTGTATATATTTGGTCCAACGTAACTCTGGAACATTTGGAGTAATTTCAACAAATTTGGTGTATATATTACTTACCTACTATCTGGAAAAAATATAGTGAGGTAAATACATAGTGGTGGGATGGGAAGAGGTGACATGTAAATATAATCAAAAATAAATATACATGGACAATTTTACGGGCAACAATATGGTCAATGGGTCAATAGCTACCTATATAAATAATATAATAATTAATTAAATAGTAAAATGGTATATATATATATATATAATATATTATATTATATGAGTTGTAATTAGGTACATATTAGTTATATTCCAAATTATAGCCTCATAGATAAACACCCAAAATCGACATATGCCGTAAACAATGTGTTAAATAATTGCGTTTTGCCAAAAAATTAAAAACTATTGTCTTAGTTTAGAAAAAGTATTATTTTACTGATTAAAAAATACCAAAAAAATATTTTGAATACTTTTTATGAAAAGTATCTATTTAAAATAGTATTCGAATACGAAAAAATATATTCAAATACTTTTATTATAACAAGACTGCATATCGAGTACCTAATATTGTTCGTTAATAATTCTAAAATCCAATGCATGAATCAATCAAATGGAGATTCGGATAATATAGTATTTGAATTGTTAAATGTTATTCATTATGAAATTTCAATACCCTTACATAACATTTTCAAAAGTAAAAGAAATACAGTGTTTGAAAATTTTTTATTAATTTTAAAGAAGTATTTACAATTAGATATACTGCCATACTGTTGATGTAATAAATATCTGTATAAATTTAATATACCTGTAAATTTATTTTGGGAATTTTAGTGAACTTTACAACGTTTATTTAATTCTGCCTTGTCCTCATCACAATTATAACAGCTATTCATATTTTATGAAAATATTCCAAAAGTTGCGCTCTTTATTTCACTATACAGGTATACGGAATTGCAATACGAAAAGTTTCCAGTTTGCATCTGTCATAGAAAATGTAATATTATATTTATTCCTATTATGAATCATACAGGATAATTTACATAATATAAACGGCATTTAAATAATGTATATTTATATAATATTTCTTTTGTCTAAAATTTTTAACAACAATGACCTATATTATATAATGTGATAATAATAATTATTATAACATCCGTCGTCCTTTATATTATTATGATTAAAAATCTGTCCAGATACAAGTTGTCTAAACTAACCTCATTCAATCTATTTCATCAGTTGATTATCGTACCTATTACAATTCATAAAAAAAATTCTAGTACAATAGTAATAGTTAATATATCATAAACGTTAGAAATGTATTCAGGTTTGCTTTATAAATTTCTATTAATTGTCACCATACATGTATGTACAATTTATACTAGTCATTAACACTAAAAAAAAATGTTCAGTAATTATTGTAATATATAGTAGGTACTTATATATTATTTATATATGTGTTTTTTTTATACTCGCAAGAGTATATTATCTCCTAGGATAGGAAACAATTTAAACTGAGATAATTAAATTCTATAACAATTGAATAATTGTTTAAATGTTCGCGACCTCTAAAATGTAAGTATAAGTTATTTAAAGTCGGTGCAATTAGTAATGCTCTTAAATAGTCTTTTCACGACATCGGTCTGAAATGTAAAGCGAAGAATCGCATTAAAGTACATATTTTAGCCCTTATTAAACTACTCGGCGTTTTTAATTAAAAAAAAATGCCTAAAAAAAAAAAAAGAAATAGTTACCATTCGAGTGGATCTCGAACGATGTCGTTTTCAACCACTGCAATATAATAATTAAAAGGCTCACTACCGTGACAACTAGCCAAATCCTCTTTTATTTGTATTTTCAAGAAACTCATATTTTGACTATTATAAAATCAGCGTTTTATTTTTTTCAAATCTACGTGAATACGAACTGTGTCTTACTTTTAGAGATATATACTGATTGAGTAAATAATTATGTGTAGAATAATAATATACGAGAATCGTATAGTTAAAATTCAAATAAACACAAATGTATAGGTGTAACAAACAATTTTCAATTTTGTTCGAACATTTCACAATTAATATGTTTTAGCTAGAAATTTCAAACAAAATAATTTTGATAAAAATGTAAATTATTCTTGAAAATATCAAAACAGTTTTTATAACGATACCTACCTAAAATTTTTTTTCATAGTGTAGTAGGAATCGTATACTATATATAGGCTATTGGTATACGTGTACATTTTCGTTTTTTAAAACCAAATTATTATTCGATTTTCATTAAAAGATCAAATCAAAAGTCGAATATCCTCCTCTTCCGGCATACGTTATTACGGTATTGCAAAAAGTGGGATTGTCTGACGTTTTTTCAGTGACGAATCCCTCCAATTTCTCGAGACAATATATTGTTATACCTATATATTTGATTCGAGGATTTTATTATTATTATTATTATTTTTTTTCGAAAGCTGTTCGATCGTACACGTGTTAATATATTATATTATTATTTACGAGGGTAACGAATTGCAACGATCGTCAACTTTTATATAGCGGTTTTTTTTTTTTTTTGGCATTAAAAACGTCAAGGGGATATCGGCGGCGGCAGTGGCAAGCAGTGGCGGCGTTGTATCTGTATGGTATCTTTTTTCGTATTAGGGTTTATTGGGCCATTTATATACGACGTAAATATGTTGTCTCGTTATATTCCCTGTAGGGATTGGATATTGGCGTTTTGGCGCGCGCGTCTATATTCCTCGCCACCGCTGTCGTCGGCATAATAATAACATTCCGCGTATATATATTACATAATATAAACAAACGTATATTATACTGTATATTATACGCACTCGTATACTGCAGTGAGTACAGTTAATATACATACGTGTATCCGATGGATTTATATATATTATATATATATAGCGGTTATACCATATAATATAATAACAATATATATTGTTGATGTTTTGCACGTCCAATTTGTTGGTATAAATGCACAAGCTGTGGTCGGCGGAAAAAGGGGCTTAGGCGATAGTGGCGACCCCTCGCTCTAGAAATAAATTGAACGAAACTGCAAGTCCTGCAGTTGGCACAGAAAAAAGTTGATGATTTTTATTTATTTATTTATTTATTTATTTTATTTTTTTTTTTGCTTATTTACACCGTCCCGAAGGAAGTATTTCGACGTTTTGCCGGATCATTGATGATTTTTGTACTATTGTATTATTGACTTTTTTGGAAAAATTACTCTGCGACGACCCCTCACGAACGCTTTTCGGCACCGGCCGGCCACGCGTACGAGGCAATAGATAAAGTATAAGTTCTCCTAATATATTACATATAATGTATATATCCGAATAGAGAGCTTTGGGATGAAATTAGATCTCCATGTTTATATTACAAATATTATAACAAAGATCAATATTGTCATTATTTTCCTTATCAGTGCGGTGACATTTACAAGTATGTTTTCGTATATTGGTATATTAAAATAGTCTATAGGTATCGAGTATTGATTATCTTTCCTAAATACTAATAATTAGTAATAATTATTATTATTTTCACTTTCTTCCATTATAAACTTTGGAACGAAAAAAATTCATTTTCTATAGTAGATATAGGTACATAAAAGGAGTAGACTGCGGTTGAATGATCGAAATGTTTCGGCACTGAAGGTCCCCCGGTTCGACTCCCAGGTAGAAAATGAGGTAGCCAACGAAATTTTTCTCGCTGGTAGCCTATGGTTTCTGGCGCAAGCTGGTCATAAACCCGTCCAATAATTTAGTAGCTATCAAATAGATTAGAGTTTGGGAAATAATAAGAATGTGTACAACCATTGAAAATAATAATAGGTATAGGTACATAAAATAACATGTGATAGATATTGTACGGGCCGGGAGCGTAAGGCGATAATACGCGCGCCCGGACACCAAAATTAATTCGCTTGCGCCTATTGCGTACTTATAAACTATAGAAAAAGGAGTAAATTAAATATTAAATAAAAAGGCGAGTTTTGGTAACTAATGTTGCTGTATAATAATTCAATTAAGGACAAACAAGGGATAATAATTCACAGC